>JARWBY010000217.1:0-48840 GCA_030347435.1 Clarias fuscus
AAGGGTTACTGTGTAAGAAGAGCTGAGGAATAGGGAGAGGGTGTCATACTTCCTCTCCTCTTACTTTAGCTTCACACACACGTACACACATACACAGAGCGCGTGCGCACAAACACAAACGGAAATACTTATCAGTCAGGATTTATTTTTACTTTTTTCACAGGTAAAGTGCAGGTTAATTTGTTTTATTTTAATTTTATATTTTGTATAAATTTTTTATTTGTTTCTTTTTTTGGGTTGTGGAACGAATAACCTGAGTTTTCATTATTTCTTTGGGGATAATTATGGGGAAATTCACTTTGATATACGAGTGTTTTGATGTACAAGCATGCTTCCGGAAAAAAACATGCTCGTAATCCAAGGTTCCACTGCATAGCGCATTTTACAACTGTCATTGTCGCAAAGCAGCTTAACACAGTCATAAGAATTATGAAAGTTTGTACAGAATGTGAATTTGTATGAATCAGAATGTTCGTCCCTGATGAACAAGCCAAGGGAGGCGGTGCTGAGGGAAAAACTCCCTGAGATGGCAATTGGAAGAAACCTATTGGGTGGGAGGAACCGGACTCAACAGGGAACCCATCCTCATCTGGGTGATAACGGAGAGAAGGGATTGATCTGCACTCATACTGTGTGTTAGGAGGCTGGAAGTTCAGTATAACAGGAGATGTGTTTAAGTTCATATGGAGTCCAGTTTGTCGGGCACCTAAGAGATGCTGAGCAAAACATCTGCATTCAAAATGCAATTCAGCCATCCAAGCACAACCAGCAGACTGAAGCAGAGTGCCACAGTAATCTTATTTCTCTTCTGCCTGTGTCATGCATTTAATAAATAAAAAGCAGAATTGAATTAGTGAGTATGAGCAGTTACAAAAATAAAGTTATCAGAATAAAGATAACTCACCTTTTTACCCTCTCTGCTCTCTCCACTTTATGCTTTATCTAGTAAGGAATAAACAACTGGGTGTAGGTGGATGTGAAGTGTAATTATTAAAGAACAAGTTATGCACTGCTGTTTTCACTGCTGTGAAATTAAATAACCAAGTACTTTGGCTTTGACTGTATAATTACTGCAGTGATTCATGTGTTTCAGCTGCAACAATGAACTTTTAACTCTAACTGATGCCGTGAGGAGCTTCAGATTTCATGTCCCGTGGTCAAGAAAAATATGTTACTCCATTTCGGAAGGGTCAAATTATTGTCCTGCATCAGGCAAAGACAACAACTAAGGAAATTAAGGCTGAAATGGAACTGGGTTAAGAATTGTCCAACACATTATTAAACCCTGGGAAGATCTAGCTAAACTATTTGTTAGTGAGACACATTAGAGAAAAAACCCTTCAGTTTGCTAGGGAGCATAAAGACTGGATTTTGGAGTGATGGAAAAAGGTCATGTGACCTGATGAGTCCAGATTGAGCCTGTTCCAGAGCGATGGGCATGTCAAGGTAAGAAGGGAAGCTCATGAAGTGAGTCACCCATCACGCATCATGTGTCTGTACAAGCCTCTGGAGGCACTGATGGCTAAGTGGGAGGTGTTTCGCCTGCCATGCGAAAGGCCCGGGTTCAATTTCCAGCCAATGTCCATACCCCAGTTCATATTCTGGAACGCCCATGAAATAAGCTAACGCATACCATAGCAGCTATAAACAGTTCCCTCACCAGACTCTATTGTTTCTGTTTGTTAAAGATAATAACGGTTATTAATTGCAGCTTGTCATGTTACTGATAAATTACAAAGAAATGTAAACTCTGGATAGGAAAACTATCTAACTAACTATTATAGTTTTACACTTACAGATATTTCCTACTTTAAGAAAACGTATCAGTGGGCTGCAAATTAGCTGTTAATTTAGAAACAATAAAATACTTGGTGTAGAATTTTCAAACACACTTCTTAACTGTATAAAAGCCTTTGAGAGATAGAACTACATTTCCAGAGTGTGTGAAGGAACTGGAACTACTTCTTACTGCATTGCTGCAGTGTTGGAAAGTTGCATAAAAGTTCTTAAAGTAAAGATTTATTACAAAATTTATGACACAACAAATAAGTGTAAATTCCCATTCTGTGCATACAGTATAATAGAAAGAAAGTTTGCTTTTAATAAAGATTTTAGATCCTACTTACACCGAGTTTTAATAAAATTATTGTAAATTAAATGAAATTACCTGATTTATCAGATCATCTTTTAGTTGTAGAAAACACCTGTTGTCCTCGAGTTGTTGCTAAAACATAGAAATAACACGCACTTTATCACTTACATATTTTCTTATATCACAAGTTTAATGTTTAATGAACAACCTAAAAACAAGTTATCACAAGTTACTCAAGTTGTCAAGTTACTAAGAAACTTATCACTTATCCTGTATTCACGGTCAGGGGGGAGCCTATCCCAGGAGACTTAGGGCACGAGACAGGGTACACACAGGACAGAGTGCCAAATCCATCGCAGGGCACACACACATATACACACTCACACACTCATTCACACACTACAGTCAATTTGGGAACACCAATTAACCTGACCTGCATATCTTTGGACTGTGGGAGGAAACCGGAGTACCAGGAGGAAACCCACCAAGCACGGGGAGAACATGCAAACCCCATGCACACAGAGACGGGAATCGAGCCTGGCTGGGAATCGAACCTGGACCCTGGAGGTGCAAGGCGACAGTGCTAACCACTATACCACCGTGTAAAAGTATAAACCCATCTGTTCTGAAGATGTCAGAAACATTAAAGTTATGACTTTACTGTTACAAAGCATTGACACTGGAGACTCCTTCCATAAATGTTAAATAACTGTTTTCTTCTACAAGTTCATGTGGATGATAAATAACCTCTAAAGCTCTGTTGTGACAGGTGAGCTCAGTGGTCTCCTCCCCCTGCCTGTTTTGTTCCACTTGTAAACTCCACATCTGTAAAGGAAGAGCATAAGCATATTAAATTAACAAATTAAAGTCAATAAAATGTTAATGATAGAAGTGCTTTAGCCTGCCCATACCTCAAAACAAAGTTTTTTTACTTGCTTCCTGAGTCTTTTAATTTTCTTTTCCTGTCACAACAATAATCTATTAATTGTTGAACAGAGACATCACTAAACACAAAACTGAGGGAGATATTTACAGATTAAATTCTGTCCTCCATACTCACGTGTTTCACGTTTGTTGTTTCCCTTTCATTTCTGAGGAGCTGGACATCTTCTTTGAAGCTTCACATGCACACACACGCACGCACACATTTACACATTAATCACTAGAAAGAAGTGTCAGAATAAAATTATTATAGGCAGGGATGTTTATCTCTGACTGTTAAATCACACAAAGGCTCTTTAAAAACCGCAACATTTGTGTAAGAGAATTATTTTATATGAAAAGGAGTTATTTCTACTCTCTTGCTCTCTTCCAGTCTCCTCTTGCATCTGTCCTTGATGGTGCTAACGCTCCCACGCTCACCTTCTCATTCTTTAGGTCTCTCTCTCTCTCTCTCTCTATCTCTCCCTGTCTTTTTCCCCCTCTCCCCCTTCCCAGAGACCTTTCTGACAGACATGTGTGTGTGTTTGACTGAGTCTCTTCTGGCACCAGAAAAGGTTATCTACTATGCAAAATTTAAAAACTTTTTACAATTTTTATTCCAGATTTTGAGTGGTCAGAAAGTGATTATACTTTATATTAATATATAGAAAACTAAAGTTTTCTGTAAGATGTTAATTTTACATCATTATTTAGGGAAGGAATCTCCAGTGTCAGCGCTTTGTAACACTCAGAGGTAACACTTATTGTAGTTTCTTGATAACATGACAAGCTGGGTGTTTTTTTTTTTTTACTGAGATGAGGTGATGTACATAGGAGTGTGTTCCTGTAGGCTACATGTATGAGATGTTTGTACTGTTGAATTTCTTTCTCCAGTTCACTGATCTTGGAACTGAGGGTCACAGTTCTGTCCTCCTCCATTTCAGCAGTTCTTTACAGTAAGTGGCTTGTATGAATCCCTGTGCAGAAGTAACAGAAAACAGGATTAAAGATTCATGTTTTAATTACTCACTCATCCTGTGTTTCCTCTGGAATGTAGTTAAGAGTCCTACTCTGGATCTTATGAAGTCCTTCCCAGTAGAGCAAGATCAAAACCTACCTCTTATAGAGTTACCAGCCTCAGAAATTACAAAGTAACAACCGGCACCTCAGATTAGAGACAGAATAACAACTGTTCAAAAGAGGTTATTGCATATTTTGGACGCATTCAGTATTGTGTTACAGTGT
Organism: Clarias fuscus; assembly: GCA_030347435.1. Classification (NCBI taxonomy): domain Eukaryota; kingdom Metazoa; phylum Chordata; class Actinopteri; order Siluriformes; family Clariidae; genus Clarias; species Clarias fuscus. The sequence goes on from JARWBY010000217.1 coordinate 4,259, forward strand.
AAAAAGAAATAATCCAGAAAGACCATGGAGTTAGAAAGGGTATAAAAACTTTTGACTGGTACTATATATCTATATAAAAAAGGTTTTGTCTGTACATTGGCCAGAACTCTCATTTGTTTATGTTTTTTATACATTGGAGAACCAGAATCTAAACTCATCGAATGTCTGTCTGCATGTTTTGATGAAACTTTGCCAGTAGTTTGCTATTTGCCAGAAGTTAAACCTGAGCCATAAATGAAATCACAATATTAAGAAGTGAAGTTATGAGCAGTTATGTGCCAGATTATAAAGTATATCAAACGTTTTGTGCATCTTATATCGACCGCTGAACAGAATTTAATGAAACTGTTGCAGTAGGGAAGACCGGGACATATTGACACTTTTTACAGTCTTCTGTATTTTGGGATTAATACATCATAATGTTAAAAACACAGTCTTAAATACATATTTTGTATTCATTTAATTTTCATATCTTGTTTCAGTGCTCACTTATAAGCATTTAAATAGTAAGTGTGAACATGTAACGTGTTGTCCCATCAGCTGGCAAGTTGTCACACTATGTGCGGTAAGACATTTACATTTAGGCATTTGCTTTTATCCAGGGCGATTTACAAAAAGGCCTTTGAAGTTTCCTTTGTTGGATAGATACTTCCATTGGTACTAACTAAATGCCATCAGTCGAACATAGTTGGAAAAGTACATTCGGATACCAATGTAGTTAATATTGTGTTATTAGGGCCCAAGCGATATGACATCATCACATTGATGGCATGACTATGATGTGATCACCATCACTATGGCAGGCAGAGCTGCAGTCACCCAGACGCGCAGTTGCCAGGTGATATAGCAGCATGTCTATTTAAGGGCCCTGATAACTGCGCATTTTGTGCAATCATTAGGTAGCACTAGTAAAAGTAAAGACAAGGAAATACGTGCATCAAAACAAATGCAAAGATCCAGCCACGTCTTCACAACAAGCTGGCGTTATTTAGAGGGAGAGAGATCGGCATACTATACGTTCAGCATTTTGGAGCTCTTAATAAAAACCTTAGGGTAACTGTGAAAAAACTTTAAAAATGCTCCATTATTTTTGATTATACACACAAGTGTAGTACATCATTTGAATCTGTAAAGGGTTTAAATTTATGTACACTCAGAAGATCAACATTGTGCAAACAAAACAGGCAGCGATAAATCCTGTCAAACACTCAAACAAATCTCAAACAATGTGACAAACCTTACTAGACAGACTCGTCATCAGAATCATAGGTCTTGCACACAAACTGCTTTGCCAGGGGTGCACTCTTAATGAGCCCACTGTTTGCATTTCATTCACTGCACTCAAGTCTCTCCTGTTCTCAAATTGCTTTGCACAAACCAGTCATAGTTATACATCAGAAACGAGGTTCGCTTGGCATGACGTCCGAGCACAAGTGTGACTAGGGCCATCCCTAGTGCTTATGGTATGCATGGGAAGACCCTCCCATTTGGAGATAGCGTGGTTATGAATTAATGAAAAAGACTGGATGGGGCTCTGGAAACTAAAAATTAAAACTTGTATTCTCTCGGGGCCTATACCCTTACCAAAGATTTGAGTGAGAAAATTGTGTTTTTTCTTTACACTTTATATCTAAACTGAGCGTGCACGCTTAAAGGATAGCGTGCCACTCTCTCTCTCTCGCTGGAGTCTTAGGAAAATAGAGGCTGGGTCTTTGTCTTGTCTTTATGTGTGCTTTGTCTTTTCTTTTCTTTGGCCCTGATACCTTACTGGTGATATGAGTGAATTTTAACACGCTAGAGTCGTTTTAAGACAAAACTTTATGTTTATCCGATCTACATTTTCCATTTATCATCTGTGATTCACTCTGCGATTACCGAACAGGGAGTGTATTTGTCTGACGACAAAATAAGTACAACTTAGTGTAAACAAGGCATCAGTTACTCAACTTTACAGAATGTGATTTCTGTGTATTAATAAGGTAGACAGAGAGTTCTGCTGTACAGAGAGACACGCAGACGTGTGACAAAATTGTTGGTACCCTTCGGTCAAAAGAAAAACTCACAATGGTCACAGAAATAACTTTAATCTGACAAAAGTAATAATAAATAAGAATTCTATAAATGCTTACCAATGAAAGTCAGACATTGCTTTTCAACTATGCTTCAATGAAATTATTAAAAAAATGAACTCTTGGAACAGGCCTGGACAAAAATGATGGTACCCCTAACTTAATAGTTTGTTGCACAACCTTTTGAGGCAATCACTGCAATCAAACGATTCCTGTAACTGTCAATGAGACTTCTGCACCTCTCTGCAGGTATTTTGGCCCACTCCTCATGAGCAAGCTGCTCCATTTGTTTCCGGTTTGAAGGGTGCCTTTTCCAGACAGCATGTTTCAGTTCCTTCCAAAGATGCTTAATAGGATTGAGGTCAGGGCTCATAGAAGGCCACTTTAGAATAGTCCAATGTTTTCCCTCTTAGCCATTCTTGGGTGTTTTTAGCTGTGTTTTGGGTCATTGTCCTGTTGCAAGACCCATGACCTGAGACTGAGACCCAGCTTTCTGACACTGGCCAGCACATTTCTCTCTAGAATCCCTTGATAGTCTTGAGATTTCATTGTACCCTGCACAGATTCAAGACACCCTGTGCCAGATGCAGCAAAGCAGCCACAGAACATAACAGAGCCTCCTCCATGTTTCACAGTAGGGACAGTGTTCTTTTCTTGATATGCTTCATTTTTCCATCTGTGAACATAGAGCTGATGTGCCTTGGCAAAAAGTTTCATTTTTGTCTCATCTGCCCATAGGACATTCTCCCAGAAGCTTTGTGGCTTGTCAACATGTAGTTTGGCATATTCCAGTCTGGCTTTTTTATTATTTGTTTTCAACAATGGTGTCCTCCTTGGTCGTCTCCCATGTAGTCCACTTTGGCTCAAACAATGACGGATGGTGCGATCTGACACTGATTTTCCTTGAGCTTGAAGTTCTTTCTGGGCTCTTTTGTTACCATTCGGATTATCCGTCTCTTTGATTTGTCATCAATTTTCCTCCTGCGGCCACGTCCAGGGAGGTCGGCTACAGTCCCATGGATCTTAAATTTCTGAATAATATGTGCAACTTTAGTCACAGGAACATCTAGCTGCTTGGAAATGGTCTTATAGCCTTTACCTTTAACATGCTTGTCTATAATTTTCTTTTGAATCTCCTGAGACAACTCTTTCCTTTGCTTCCTCTGGTCCATGTTGAGTGTGGTACATACCATGTCACCAAACAACACAGTGACTACCTGGAGCCCTATATATAGGCCCAATGACTGATTACAAGATTGTAGACACCTGTGATGCTAATTAGTGGACACACCTTGAATTAACATGTCCCTTTGGTCACATTATTTTCAGTATTTTCTAGAAGTACCATCATTTTTGTCCAGACCTGTTCCATGAGTTCATTTTTTAAAATAATTCTGTTGAAGCATGGTTGAAAAGCAATGTCTGACTTTCATTGGTTAACATTCATAGACTTTTTTAAAATTATTACTTTTGTCAGATTAAAGTTATTTATGTGACCATTGTGAGTTTTTCTTTCATTGACCGAAGGGTACCAACAATTTTGTCCACGTGTGTATGTGGACTTCAACATGAAATAATAAAAATAATTATAATATCACTGATTACATTAAAGATCAGCAGATTATTTTTGGATTGAACCTCTTAAACCATTTCTACAAAATCTTTAATCATCAACGTGTACTTACGTTAGTAACACTGTGCACAAATATTTACCTATAATATATATACACACTTTTCTTTGCCAAGTCTGTATCCATCTGGTTAACACGAACCTAGCCCACACCTCAATTAGGAATGCAATAATACAATGTAATAAATTGTAAAAAAAAAAATCATAACATACTTTACCTATTAATAAACTGTTATATTTTGGAGTCTCTCTGCAGATTGTTATGCTGTAATCCTGGCCAGAGATTAAGGATAAACTTAAACATTCCATTGTTTCATATTGTTGTCATGGAAACGTTGACAGCTGGTGAGCGTATTGTGTATAACATCACAGAGCTCACGGGGCATGCAAACAGGTGCCTGTTCAAAAATGAGCCAGTAGCTAACATCCTTTAAGGTTTTGTCCTGTGGGTACAGAAAAGCGAGACTTCTGCATTTTTTTGTCATTATACGTTATGCCCTCCATGCACAATTGTGAGAATGTCACAGCGTAAATATGATAAAATAAGAAAAGCTCAGTGTCTTCATCTAGCAAACAATCCATTTTAGGCCAAGGTTTAGGCGGCTACTTGAATGCAGACAGTGTAAGTTCTCAGGCTAGCATATAGGAGCCTCAAATTAGCAACCTATTTTCAAAAAGAGACAGATTCAGACCCCCGCCATTTACACCCAAATCAGATTGGATTCCACCGATGGACAAATTACCCACATAATTCCACACATTAATTGAAAATTATCTAAAATATTTTAATTTCTAAAATATCTAAAATACAACATCCCAAAACAGTTCAGACCGTCTCCAGAAGAGCCTAATCTCACTCCTGAGGAAATTAAGGCTCTGAAGGAGTTAAGGGACAATAAACAGATTGTCATCAAATCTGCAGACTAAGGCAGTGCGATAATATTTGATCGGGAACAATACCTATGGGAGGGATATAGACAATTATATGATAAAAATTATTACATTAAACTAGATAAACCCAACTACCCAGACACTGTGCCCATGGTCAAGTTGATAATCCAATCACTATATGCAAAAAAATATACCAACTCGAAACAATAGTCCTAATTATTAGGGAATATGGAGCCTAGGAGCAGGAGGTTCTACATGCTTCCCAAAATACACAAAGATCCAACCAAATGGACCAAACCTCATGAAATTCCCCTAGGAATGCCTATAGTTTGGATTGCGGCAGCAAAATGTGTCACGGGGGGCGTGGCGGTGGAGGATCCAAGTGCAGAACGAGCGTTTGTAGAGAGTGAGTGCAGCGCTTTTAATCAATGAGATCCGTGAATGTGAGGAGCGCTCGCTGTTTCTCTGAATGAAGTCCGCGGCGGAAATGCGGAAGTGGTGAGTGAGCGCTTGCTGTTTCTCTGAATGATCTCTGCGGCAGGAATGCGGAAGCGCGGAGTTCGCGAGAAGTAGCTCGTCGACGAAGAACTGGCCGAGGTCAGTAGTCGTGAGTCGAGGAAAGTCCGTAATCAAAACTCGTGGTCGAAAAACAAATCCGAATGTCGGCAACAGTAAATCCGGACGGTCAGGAAATCCGTAACGTGAGGCAGAGTCGTGGTCGTGGAAACAAAACGTGGTCGAGATCCGAAAGGTCAAGGCAGAACGAAACGCTGGAATACTGGGCATGGATAGCACACAATAATCTGGCAGGGAGCTGTTGTCTGAAGGTGTGTTAAATAGAGAGCTGTGATTATCAGGAATTGAGAACAGGTGTGTTTGGAGCGGTGAATGAGGTGGTGAAAAGCAAGGAACGGGATGGATCGTGGAGCAGGAGTGTGCAGGTGATCATGATCTTGACTGAGATGTGTGCGTGACCGGGCATGCCGTGACAGTACCCCCCCCTCTATGAACGCCACCTGGCGTTCTTGAGGGTGCCTCGGGGTGGAGGTTGTGAAACTCCGTTATCAAAGATCGATCCAAGATGAACCTGGCTGGTACCCAACATCTCTCCTCGGGTCCGTAACCCTCCCAGTCTACCAGGTACTGTAGGCCGCGTCCACGGCGGCGAGACTTGAGGAGTCTCCGGACAGTGAAGGCTTCGCCGCCATCTATAAGTCGAGGGGGAGGAGGGGGAGGTGGAGGTGGAGACAAGGGACATGGGACCAGTCGGCGGACATGGGAGACGTGGAACGTGGGATTAATTCGGCGCATGGATAATGGCAGGGCTAGTCTGACTGAGCATGGGTTAACGACTCGAGAGATAGTGAACGGGCCGATGAACTTAGGCGAAAGTTTCTGGGATGTTGTTTTTAGTGGTAGGTTGCGTGTGGAGAGCATAACTCTTTGTCCGACACGGTAAGTAGGAGCGGCTGAGCGGTGGAGATTAGCTTTGCGCTGAAAGATGGTCACGGAGCGTCGTAATTGAGCGCGGGCCCGTTGCCATGTCCTCTTACAGCGACGGATGAAAGCTTGAGCGGAAGGGACAGCAGATTCTGCCTCCTGGGTAGGGAACAGTGGAGGTTGATAGCCAAGACAGCACTGAAATGGTGACATACCTGTGGACGAGGTGGGGAGAGAGTTATGGGCGTACTCAATCCAAGGGAGAAAACGGCTCCATGAAGCTGAGTCCCTTGAGGTCATACATCTCAGAGATTTTTCTAGCTCCTGATTCATGCGCTCAGTTTGGCCATTGCTTTGAGGATGAAATCCTGATGAAAGACTAGGGGTGGCGCCAATGAGGCCACAAAACGCTTTCCAAAATTGTGCCGAAAATTGTGGTCCCCTGTCAGAGACTATATCTGATGGGAGTCCGTGAAGTCTGAAGACATGAGAGATGAGGATTTCAGCTGTCTCCTTGGCAGACGGAAGCTTGGGTAACGGAATAAAATGGGCAGACTTAGAGAACCGGTCGACCACTGTCAGAATGCAGGTATTATTATCAGATGGCGGCAGCCCAGTTACAAAGTCAAGTGAGATGTGAGACCAGGGTCGATGGGGAATGGGGAGGGGCCTGAGGAGTCCCTCAGGAGGAAGGTTTGTTGTTTTATTCCTGACACAGACATCACAGGATGCTACAAAGCGTTTGACGTCTTCCTTGATAGTCGGCCACCAGAAACGTTGATTGAGCAGTGAGAGTGTGCGGGTTGCCCCCGGATGACAGGCTAGCCTAGAGCTGTGGCCCCATTCTAAGACTTGGGAGCGAACAGAAACAGGGACAAAAAGCAGCCCAGGTGGGACATTACTGGGGCCTGGCTCCTGTTCAAGGGATTGCAGAACTAGGTTTTCTACATCCAGCCGAGTTACAGCTACAAGACACTGGGGTGGGAGTATGGTTTCCCTAGTGGATGCATCCTGAGGGGCGGGGAACTGTCGGGAGAGGGCATCAGGCTTAGTATTTTTGGATCCTGGGCGGTATGACAGCGTGAAATTGAACCGTGAAAAGAAAAGTGACCAGCGTGCTTGACGTGAGTTGAGTCTTTTGGCTGACTTGAGATATTCTAGATTTTTGTGATCAGTCCAAACAAGAAACGGGTGTTCAGCTCCTTCCAACCACTGTCTCCATTCTTCAAGGGCTAGCTTAACTGCGAGCAACTCGCGATCCCCGATGTCATAGTTCCGTTCAGGGGGCGTCAGCCGACGAGAAAAGAATGAGCATGGGTGAACCTTGTTGTCCTTCTGTGATTTTTGGGAGAGCACTGCTCCCACTCCTGTCTCAGATGCATCGACTTCCACAATGAATTGGAGAGAAGTATCAGGGAAGGTGAGTATGGGTGCTGTGGTGAAACGCCGCTTGAGTCCTTTGAATGCCTCCTCCGCCAGAGGGTTCCATCGAAAAGGGACCTTGGTGGATGTAAGAGACGTAAGTGGGGCCGCCACAATGCTAAAGTCACGGATAAAACGTCGATAGAAGTTGGCAAAGCCCAAAAAGCGTTGAAGTTCCCGCCTCGACGATGGCGTGGGCCAATCTGTGACAGCCCTTACTTTTACTGGATCCATCTGGATGCCTGATGGTGAGATGGCATACCCCAGAAAGGAGGTGGATTCACGGTGAAACTCACATTTTTCAGCCTTGACATAGAGTTTATTCTCCAGCAGACGTTGGAGGACCTGACGCACGTGATGCTTATGTTCCTCTAATGAGCGTGAGTAGATCAGGATGTCATCAAGGTATGCAAATACAAAGACATTGAGAAAGTCTCTAAGAACATCATTAATGAGCGCCTGGAAGACCGCCGGTGCATTAGTTAAACCAAACGGAACCACCAGGTACTCATAATGACCAGTGGGGGTGTTAAATGCGGTCTTCCATTCATCACCTTCTCGTATCCGGACCAGGTGGTAAGCGTTTCTTAGGTCTAACTTGGAAAATAGGCGGGCATCCTGGAGTAACTCAAATGCGGTGGACATGAGGGGAAGCGGGTAGCGGTTCTTAATTGTGATTTCATTAAGGCCTCTATAATCGATGCAGGGTCTGAGAGACTTGTCCTTTTTTTCCACAAAGAAAAAGCCCGCCCCTGCAGGGGATGAAGAAGGACGGATGATTCCAGCTGAAAGTGACTCAGAGATGTATTGTTCCATGGCTTCTCTCTCGGGACGAGACAGAGAGTAGAGTCGCCCTTTAGGTGGGGTGGTGCCTGGGAGGAGGTTGATGGCACAGTCGTAAGGACGGTGAGGAGGTAATGAGATGGCACGTGACTTGCTGAACACCTGGCGAAGGTCATGGTACTCGGCAGGAACCTTAGAAAGGTCGGGGATCTCTTCCAGAGAGGTGGGTAAGACTCTTCTGGTGGCGGCAGAACGGAGGCATGAGGAGTGGCAAGTAGGGCTCCAATCCAGGATGCTTCTTTTTGCCCAGTCGATGTGAGGGTTATGGAGTCTTAACCATGGGAGACCCAGAACTATTGGTGCATGAGCACTCTTAATGATGAGGAACGTGGTGGTCTCAACATGATTACCAGAAAACTGCAGTGTGACTGGAGCAGTGCGGTGGGTGATTGAAGAGAGCTTGCTGCCATCCAGAGCCTGTACGCTAAATGGTTGGTTAAGTGGTGTGTGTGGAATCTTGAGTTGAGAAACCACAACCGAGGAGATTAAATTTTGGTCTGCTCCAGAGTCTACTAGAGCATGCGTGACGTGGGGCCGATTGTCATATATCAGGGTCACAGGAAAGCGGGAACGGAGGTCAGGGAATGGATAGTGTCTAGGGCCCCCCTGTACCCCCAGAACTACCGGGGGGGCCTGACATTTTAACGGACAGGTTCGTACGATATGCCCGACCTGACCACAATAGAAACAAGCACCGTCGTCCTTCCTGCGTTGACGTTCCTTGGGAGAGATGTGCGTGCGGTAGATCTGCATAGGTTCTGAGGGGAGCTCAGGTGGGGCTGGGTTAGAAATGGGTACATGGAGTACCTGACAATGCTCCTTTTGCCGGGTTCGTTTGCGAGCATCAATATTCGTTGCCAGGTCAATGAGTCCCTGAAGGTTGGAGGGGAGCTCTCGGGCTGCTAACTCATCCTTAACTGGATCAGCAAGTCCGTGGAGGAAGGTATCAAAAAGTGCCTGATCATCCCAACCACAGGAGGGAGCTAAAGTGCGGAAATCAATGGCATAGTCAGACACAGATCGAGATTCCTGGCATAGTTCCAGTATGTGAGCTGCCGCCTGACGTCCTGTGAATGAACGATCGAAAACCTTCCTCATTTCGTCTGTGAATGTTTTGTATGTGTAGCAGCAGGGTACCTGGGCATCCCATAAGGCTGTTCCCCATTCTCTCGCTTTTCCAGAGAGGAGAGTGATTATGTAGGCGACCTTGGAACGTTCAGTGGGGAAGGAGGAGGCCTGTAGCTCAAGCACAAGGGAGCACTGAGACAAAAATGAGCGACAAGTGGACGGGTTTCCATCATAAGTAGGCGGTGCTGGGAGGCGTGGTTCATGACTGACAGAATACACAGGAGGAGTAGCCTGGGGAATGAGAGCAGTGGGTGGTTGTGCAACATCAGACTTTATTTGTAAGGTGAGAGCAGTTAAAGCCTCTGTTACCTTATGAAGAGTGTTAGTTATCTGCTGTATATCCTGCTGGTGAGTACCCAGGAGCGCCCCCTGTTTTTCTAGTGCCCCTCTTAGTTGTGCTGCCTCTGCTGGATCCATTAATGGCCAGATTATACTGTCACGGGGGGCGTGGCGGTGGAGGATCCAAGTGCAGAACGAGCGTTTGTAGAGAGTGAGTGCAGCGCTTTTAATCAATGAGATCCGTGAATGTGAGGAGCGCTCGCTGTTTCTCTGAATGAAGTCCGCGGCGGAAATGCGGAAGTGGTGAGTGAGCGCTTGCTGTTTCTCTGAATGATCTCTGCGGCAGGAATGCGGAAGCGCGGAGTTCGCGAGAAGTAGCTCGTCGACGAAGAACTGGCCGAGGTCAGTAGTCGTGAGTCGAGGAAAGTCCGTAATCAAAACTCGTGGTCGAAAAACAAATCCGAATGTCGGCAACAGTAAATCCGGACGGTCAGGAAATCCGTAACGTGAGGCAGAGTCGTGGTCGTGGAAACAAAACGTGGTCGAGATCCGAAAGGTCAAGGCAGAACGAAACGCTGGAATACTGGGCATGGATAGCACACAATAATCTGGCAGGGAGCTGTTGTCTGAAGGTGTGTTAAATAGAGAGCTGTGATTATCAGGAATTGAGAACAGGTGTGTTTGGAGCGGTGAATGAGGTGGTGAAAAGCAAGGAACGGGATGGATCGTGGAGCAGGAGTGTGCAGGTGATCATGATCTTGACTGAGATGTGTGCGTGACCGGGCATGCCGTGACAAAATGCACTATATGGCTGAATTCCTGGACCATTATTTGAATCCCATTTCAATTGGCCATCCCAGCTACGTAAACGACACCGATGATTTTGTCCAAAAACATCAAAGGACTATAAATTCCCTAAAGATTCATCTTATTCACCATAGACATAGATAGCCTTTATACTAATATTGACATCCAAGAAGGAATACAGGCCAGGGTTAGGTTAGGGTAAAAGAATCCGCAGACCCGGGAAAGACCCGGAACATGCGTTGTGCACGGGCCAGCCACTCAGGCCTCATTGTCAGCCTCCTCCAACATGACGGTCGACTGATGTCGCCTATTTAGAGTTTCAAAGCTAAAGGTTTCGCTTTTGAGTAAGCTGTTGTAAAGTCCCTCCATGAGCCCAAACACCCTTAGTAGGGTTGAAATTAAAATCAGGGCCTGGGGGGTTACGATTCGGGGTCATTTCTAATTAGGTTTCCGACATTATACGACGCCTATGGTTAAAGTGAGGCTTAGGATTCTATATGGTGAATGCCTATGGCTTTAAGGTCATACATGAGCACCGAGTAAGGTAAGGGTTGTGGAAAGGGGGTAGGATAAAAGACAAAGAGGGAGACGGTCCCGGGACAGGGTCCAAGGCAAGGAAAGAGGGGGGTAGGGTAGGATGGGGGATAGGTGAGGAAGACTCGGTACTCTGCAGACCTGAAAGCTGAAGTTAAAGGCTAGAGGTCAGAAAACATTAGGGTTATAGAAAATAAGGGTTCTGCTGACCTAGGGTTCTGGAATTAGGATTTTAAACGAACGGTTATGTTTAGGGTTAAAGTTTAGGTCTAGAGTTCCAAACTAACGGTTAAGTTTAGCTATAAAGTTCTGAAAGCTAAGTTCCTAATTAATGGTTATGGTTAGGTTAAAGGTTTAGGCTTACGGTTAGAACTAGCGGTTGAAGACACTGACGGTTATGTTTTGGGTTCAGGGATTGGAACGGCACAAAATTCTCTTTAGGATTAAGGGTGTGAGCTAAGATTAAAGTCCCCTTTAATCCAACGATATCCTAAATGGTGAGACACGTCATCAGTAGTAAACCATAGAATCATAGGGTGTTTCGGCCTTTTATTACTAGACACCCTCCTCCATGGCGGCCAGCCGTAGGTCGATCAGTCCTCGGCCCGTGTCCCATAGCCAATTGAATAAAATGTTTTTTAATTAATTATTTATTTATTTATGTAAGTAATCATTTTAAAAGTACTATTTAAGAGAATAACCTCACTAATAATCTTAGAGTTAAACATTATTTAAACTGAGACCATTATAGTATCACCTGAACCATAATACGAGACGCACTATACGTATATAAAGAGATAGAAAGTGAAACTATATTTAAATAAAGTGAAGACTGGTAGATAACCATGACTCACCTTCTCTGCCAGTGTTCCTTTGTTAACACCGCTAGGTTTCTGGAAGCACTTGGACAGAGTGTTGCTCCGGGAAGTGTGTGGAGACCATCTAATCCCAGCGGATGACCCCAAAATCAGATCAACAAGCTTCTACTGGGTAGGTTCCGGAGGAAAATTCCTATCAAAATGACAGTAAAAAATCCCCAGCCAAACTAAGCCTTAGTGGAAGGCCAACCCAGCTCCTTACTCGGCATATTTTTCACACTGATGGTGGATTTTCAAGTTATATTGTATTTCATTCAGTGTGTCACAAACATCACGACGCAAAAAACGGCACGAGTCTATCTTTTGTCGTTTAGGAGTTATTTGTTAAAATATACTCCACATTTATGCTCCCATGATGCTCTGGGGCACAGTCGGTTATGGAGCGCCACTAAGGTAAAACATCTTGTAGGGAAGAACGCCACTAGGGTCAAAATTAAATAATTCTAACTAAAATGTCTAATAAATGTGTCTAATTTAATGTTAAGGCCACATTTGCAGCCTAAACATTTTGTATTAGGGTGAAACACAGTTGCGGTCCACCTCATTAATCTAAAAAATTGATCTTTGACCTATTTAATAATTGTGAATTAAATTTTATATTTACTTTAGTCTAAATCTAATATTCCTACGACGCATGAAATAAAAAATACAGATTGAGGATCGCTGCTAAAGTAAAAGGTTAATGTTTTTAATTAAAATATCTAATAAACGTCACTAATTTGCGGCTCAGGCCAAAGTTTCAGCCCAAACATTTTATATCAGGGTAGATTACAGTTGCCATCACCCTCGTTTGCCTAATCAGCGATGTTTGACCTATTTAGTAAATAAATTACAGAAAATATTGAGATTATGTTAGGGCCTAGTGACCTACGACGCATGTTAAATCACTTGTGCCTGAGCTTTAACGCTCTGAATGGGACAAGGTTGGACCAGCAGACGCCTATTTAGGGGTCCCGGAAGGCAGACGGGGATCAATTAAAGGATGCCACGGGACAGCATTGGGTGACAGGTAGAGACACGCAACTAGAGCCTAAGCTACCGATCGCCTTTCAGCTCGGGGTGGACTGAACCTCCGAGGATGGCACGAAATCCTGGGTCTTGTTCGGCCTACTCCTCCCTTCCGAGGGTGACACCGACCCACTAAGCTAGATCTGGGCTAATCCCAAATCATGCTCCAGACGCACGCCCACTGAACCTTGACACCGTATGCGCTTACGCCCGAGGTCTAACGTCCCGTCATATCTCCCTCGCCGATGCGCCCGAGCCCGTTTTTTTCGGCCGCCCTAAACAACGGATCACCCGTGTCTCTCGGTCCAACCGTTACAGCACGTGCTCGTGGATAAGCAGCGAAACTGTTGTCCCCAACTAATAGGGTGCCTGGGTGGGTGTCTATATTAAAATGGTATTATCTTTTATATAGTGAGGTTAACAATTATGATAATCTTTTAACCTCTACCCACCAGGACATGGAGATGGCTTCCAACAAGGTGACCGAGGGCGGCACTGGCTGGGTTAGGTTAGGGTAAAAGAATCCGCAGACCCGGGAAAGACCCGGAACATGCGTTGTGCACGGGCCAGCCACTCAGGCCTCATTGTCAGCCTCCTCCAACATGACGGTCGACTGATGTCGCCTATTTAGAGTTTCAAAGCTAAAGGTTTCGCTTTTGAGTAAGCTGTTGTAAAGTCCCTCCATGAGCCCAAACACCCTTAGTAGGGTTGAAATTAAAATCAGGGCGTGGGGGGTTACGATTCGGGGTCATTTCTAATTAGGTTTCCGACATTATACGACGCCTATGGTTAAAGTGAGGCTTAGGGTTAGGATTAAAATTAAAATGTATTTATTCCCTCAAAAAAGGTTTACGTTGCTCTGGCAACATTTTTCACCTCCGTGGGTCCTGTACTCAAAAATGTTATATAAAAAATGTAAAGTTACAGTGGGTAAAACAATTTTTTATAAAAATGATGGTTACATTTGTGTAATTTTATAATCAACTTTGAAGGGAACACTCACTTCCATAGAATCCATAAAACTACTAAATCATGGTAAAACATTAAGAGAAAAAGGATCATGTTCCAAAAAAGAAGGAAGGAGACGATAGGAAAGAATAGAAGGCGATTCAAAAATAGGGGCCTAGGTCCCAGATGTAATTGGGGGACCCCACTTAAACTGACAGTCCCCCCAAAAAGGTTATCAATTAGGGTTAGCGATGGGGGCGGGATTAGGGTTATCAATTAGGGTTAGCGATGGGGGCGGGATTAGGGTTATCAATTAGGGTTGGAGATGGGGGCGGGGTTAGGGTTAGGAAGGGGAGGGGTTAAGGTTAGGGTTTTGGTATTAAGGTTAAGGTTATGGTAAGGGAAGATGATGACGGTCCATATTTGAGAAGGAACCAGACAAGTAACAATAGAATTAGCTTCTGTTCCTGAACGCTATCCGACGTGTTAAAACTTTCGGAACCCGAGTTAAGTGCTTAAAAGTTAGGGTTAGGGTTAGGGTTAGGGTTAGGGTTAGGGTTAGGGTTAGGGTAAAAAGACGTAGCTCCAGGATGAACCCAGAGACTACGTGGTGTTAGGGTTAGGGTTGGAGTTAGAGTTAGCCGTTAGGGTTAGAAGGAAGAGGTGAGTTTACAGAGATTATGGTGTATAGTTTTAGGGTTAAGAGAGGATAGGGTTAAAGGAAGAGAAGTAAGGTTTTAGGGTTAAAGGGTTGAAAGAGGATAGGATTATAGGTTAGGGGTCAGAGGTTAAGTTTAGGGGTTTGGGGGAGACTGGGGTTATAGATAAGAGGTCAGAGGTTAAGTTTAGGAGTTTTAAGGAGTCTAGGGTTAAAGGTAAGTGAGGTTAAGTTTTTAGGGGTTAAGGGAGATAGGGTTAGAGGTTAGAGGTCAAAGGTTAAGGTTAGGTTTGAGGGTTAGGGGTAGGTGCTTAAGGGATTAAGTTTAAGGATTATGGATAGGATAGAGAGGTTAGTAGTTGGGGAAACGCGCTAACTTGTGTGCACTGGCCATCAATGTTGCTGACTCAACCATGTTACTTTTCATTAAGGCCCAGGGGGTGCGTGGTGCTCAGTTTTTGTATCCAGATTTTCTCTGCTCTTTTTCTTTGCAGGATGGACCATTGTGTGTTGGCTTGTAGGACCATCGCTCGGAAGGATTCCCATCCGTGTTCCCGGAAGTGTCTGACAAGGTAAGTATCATTTTCTTTTTCTTTTAGGATATTGTGTTTATGTTGTGTCATTCTTGTAAGGATGGTGTTACCCGTCTCTCCCACATATTGGGCTCCGCATCGTTTACATGTGATAAGGTATACGCAGTTCTTGCTGTGTACTGTGCCTGACTGGTGAGTATTGAAGACTTCTTTTGTAAATTTGTTCTGTACATAGTTTTTTTGATCTAAATATTGTCCCTGATGTTTAGGTTTTTTGTTATGTAAGGGATTGAGTTTGGCTCTAATTAAATGATCCTGTAAATTTTTGTTTTTCCTGAAAGCTGCAATAACCTTATAATCATTAAATGTTTGTTTTTGTCCCAGTATGTGTAGAAAATTGGACTTCACCTCCCTGGTGAGTTTCACCGCGGCTGAGGAGTAGGTAAGGACGAGAGGTAAGCTGGTGCCCTCCCCTTGGGCCCTTCTGGTAAGGTATGACTTAAAACACCTCCGCAGAAAGGACCTCTTATATCCCCTCGGCCTGAGTGCTGTGAAGAGGATTCGTGTTGCCTCAATAAAGTCCCGTTCTTGGGTGCATATACGATGAAACCTCAGGAGTTGTGATTTGACCAGGCCTGAGTATGTGTGTTTGGGATGGAAACTTGTTTTATGTAGTAAGGCGTGTGTGTCGGTTTCTTTGAAAAACACTTTTATGTCCAATTTATGCGTGGAGTTGAAATCCGGGCCTTTGTAAGTCGTGGTGTCCAAGAAGTCTACAGATAGCTTGCTGATGGTGGATTTTAATTTTATAGATGCATTGTGGTTATTGAGTGTGTTCACAAATTCTCCAAATTCCTCCTCTGTATGTGTCCAGATACCCCAGATATCATCTAGATATCTAAAATAGTGAAGCGGCTGTTTGTGGCATTGGGATAGAGCAGAGGTTTCCCATTCCGCCATGAATATGTTGGCATAGGCCGGGGCAAACTTCTTGCCCATCGCCGTGCCCTTGGTCTGCAGAAAAAAATCCCCATTAAATTCAAAATCATTTCTCTTTAAATTAATCTCTAATAGTTCAATTAGTTCCTTGTCAGGCCTAGAGGTGTCAGGATTTTTTTGGAAAATGTTTTGGATGGCCCGTATTCCCTCTTGGATATCAATATTGGTGTACAGGCTGTCTATATCCATGGTAAATAAGATGGCTCTTTGGGGAATTTCAAGGCCTTTGATTTTTTGGACAAAATCATAGGTGTCTTTTATGTAGCTAGGATGGCCAATTGAGAGGGGATTCAAATAATGGTCCAGGAATTCGGCCGTATAGTATGTTTCACTGCCACAATCCGATACTATAGGCCTTCCTGGGGGAATTTCCTGCGGTTTGCTCCATTTGGTCGGATCTTTGTGTATTTTGGGGAGCATGTAGAACCTCCTGCTCCTAGGCTCCATATTCCCTAATAAGTAGGACTTTTGTTTGGAGTTAATATGTTTTTTGGAATATAATGATTGAATAATCAGCTTGACCATAGGCACTGTGTCTGGGTAGATGGGTTTATTTAGTTTAGTGTAGTAATTTTTGTCATAAAGTTGTCTATATCCTTCCCATAGGTATTGTTCCCTATCAAAAATTATTATTGCACTGCCTTTGTCTGCCGGTTTGATGACAATCCGTTTATTGTCCCGTAACTCCTTCAGAGCCTTAATTTCCTCAGGAGTGAGATTAGGCTCTTCTGGAGACGGTCTGAAATATTTTGTAAAGTATTTTAAATCTTTTTCAATTAATGTGTGAAGTTCTGTGGGTAATTTGTCCATCCGTGGAATCCAATCTGATTTGGGTGTAAATGGTGGGGGATCTGAATCTGTCTCTTTTGGAAAATAGGCCGCTAATTTGAGTCTCCTATGGTATTGTTGTAGATCGTATCTGGTTTGCATCATATGGTGTTTGGTGGTAATGTTGTCTGATGGAATGAATGTCAGACCCCTGTTGAGCAGACTAAGTTGTGCGGGAGTTATATGAAATTTTTTAGAAAGGATTATAACATTACGGTTCCCCTCCTGTACATGCAGGCTTGTGGGGAGAGTTAATTTAAATATTCGAGCCAGTGCTGAAGCATATTTCTGGCAGTGTTATCTGTCCAATGTATGTTGTCGCTTTCTGTGTGGAACTGTGATCTGGACAGGGCCGGGATGTGTTTCACGTTGGCAGAGATGTGAGCATTGAGGATGTTTAATTGTGTCTGCTCCCTGATTGGGAGCCTACCTGAGAAGTTCACCTCCGGAACCCAAATCTGTGCTAGAGGGAACCTCCCTTTAGCTGCTCTTAAGGCCGCCTGCATCTGTTTTATGGCCGTGTCTTTGGCATTCTGTGTCCGGCCATTGATGCCCAACGATAAAATTACATGTTCCACGTCAGTAGAGAGGGGGATCCTATTGATCATGGCCTCCATGTGTCTGAACGTGGCACCCGGATAGCTCTCGACCTGGAGGTCAGGAATCTTAAAGGGCGGAATCCTGGATAAATTAGAATCCCCGATAACAAGCCATTTCTTCCGGACAGTGAGCCTCCAATCCTCCATTTTATTGTATGTGTTTACGTGTCTGTTTGGGACACTCTCTCCGGAGCTACATTGTATTTTGGAAGATGTGCCAAATGCGACGCTCAGACGGGCCTGTGTGGCTGTCCTAAGGCTAGTAACTTTGTCGGGGCTTAGGGTGACCCTTTGTGAGCTGCTAAAATTATTTTGAATGCCCTCTTCCTGTTCCTCCAAAAAAATGAGGTCTGGTTCCTGTCTAACACAGGGGTTTGGACGTAAGCGGGGCATGCGCCGTTCTTTTGGTGAGGCAGGAGAACACAGGGCACTGATAGGGTGGCTATCTGTTTCTTCCTTTCTGATTGGAGATATGTCAGGGGACCAATCAGAGAACCGATCTGTCATGGTGGATATAGTTTTAGTTTGTTTTGTTACTGGCTGGGAGGAGATTTCAAGGAGAGATGGTATATCCGCCTCAGCGTGTACAAAAGCCTGTACTGTAATGTTTTTAGCCACTGCATTTTTTGGGGCAGGAGGAGTGGGAGGGAGACCCTGGGCCTCCTCTTCCCCTTCTGCCTCACCCGGGCTGACAACAGGTCGGCGGGCCTGCCATTTCTCCTGCACTAGTGTGTGAGCCTCATTTATTGTTGTGTCTTTCAGCCTTTTACCAATATATCGTCTTGCCCACAAGGTGGCAGTGTCGAAACACTCATCCCAGTTTTCAGGAGAAAAATTCTGTAGTTTGGCTATTTCTTCTACCATTGCATCTTCATAGTGGTTCCTAAGAATTAGCATGGTAGTATAGCCCCAGTTTTTGGCATTGCCCTGAATCAGGGCCTGTGTTGTGGGATTTGATAAAGCAGGTTTAATGACTTCTGCTAGATGTCTTTCAATGTTGTTTATGGCAGGAGGCTGTTCCTGACTGACATTGTTTTTGTGGTGTGTTAGTTTGATAATGTTATGCAGGGTTTGGGTTTTGGGAATGAAATTAGGGTCATCCGAGTGTTTGGGCTGTGTGTTCTCTTTCTGCTGTGTATAGTTGGTTCTCCTTTGTGTATTGTTATTTCTTCTTTGCAGGTTTGGGTGCACTGTACGTGTTTGGCTCTGCACTGTGTACCGTGGTACTTTTGTGAAGGTGTTTTGTTTGGTCATGTATGAGACAGGCCCTGTACGGGCCTGGGGTTCAAAAAATTGTGGTCTGCTAGACCCGTGATGAGGTTTAATAAGGTAAGTAGGTGCTGCCCTCGTGTGGCGACCATATTTAACTGCGTCTGCATAAGAGAACACTCTCTCTCCCTGTGCATGACGTGTCCTGCTGTGGTCTGGACGGGGCACAGGTCTGATTGTGCCCTGAGTGGCACGCCTGTGTCTGCGTGTGACCACTGTCCAACCATCTCTCTCTAGCAGAACCATGTTTAACAATTATTAATTCTGGAAATAATAAAACCAACAAAAGGAAAATAAATGAAATGAGATTAGTGTATGATCAATGGAAAAATTGAAAAATGAAAACTGAACAAGCCGTTTGCGCAACGTTTCGGCTCTTTCAGAACCTTCTTCAGGCTGGCTTGTTCTGTATTTTTTTAAAAGAAAAATGTGTATATCAAAAAAATAGAATAAAAAGGTGGTAAAGTAATTAAATAAAATAAGGAAATGTGTCTAAATAGGAAAAAAGCCCCGGATATGGCAGGATTCAAAGGTTTTCTCTCTCTCTGTGTGTCAGTGTGTGTGTGTGTAGAAGGCAATCTGAATGCCTGCAGTTTGAGCAGTCCCATTTGTACTCTTGGGGGCGGGACCTAATTCGAATTGGCCCATAGGAGCTTAGTACTGCTTAGATTTGAAAAGAAACAGCTCCTGTCCAATGAGAAAATTAGCTCTCCTAATCACTGTTCTGGAGTTTTTCTTTTGTGAATTTTTTAGTTTATTTTAAATTCCAAAATAAACTTTAAGAATAGTAATTATGATGTGTATTTTTTAATATTGGATTTTTGTACAATTTTTTATAAAGTTTGAATCCCAAAGAAATATATGTAAAATGAGTACAATAAAAGGGGAGACATACATGTCAATGAATAAATGATAGTATTTATTTTAGTATTCATATGATGTATATGGGATTGAAAATATAAATGTACCCATGTTAGGTGACTGATATCTGTATGTCAATATATTGTTTTCCCCAGTGTCCCTTTATGAGGATCATGTTGATAATGATAATAATAATGATAATAATAATGATCAAAATAGTGTTGCACCTCAAAATATTTTGTATAATATAGATAGTTCGGGCCTAGAGACAAGTATATGGATAGTTGAGTCCATTGCAGACATGAGGCACGGGCCGGTTAGGGTTGGAGTTAGAGTTAGCCGTTAGGGTTAGAAGGAAGAGGTGAGTTTACAGAGATTATGGTGTATAGTTTTAGGGTTAAGAGAGGATAGGGTTAAAGGAAGAGAAGTAAGGTTTTAGGGTTAAAGGGTTGAAAGAGGATAGGATTATAGGTTAGGGGTCAGAGGTTAAGTTTAGGGGTTTGGGGGAGACTGGGGTTATAGATAAGAGGTCAGAGGTTAAGTTTAGGAGTTTTAAGGAGTCTAGGGTTAAAGGTAAGTGAGGTTAAGTTTTTAGGGGTTAAGGGAGATAGGGTTAGAGGTTAGAGGTCAAAGGTTAAGGTTAGGTTTGAGGGTTAGGGGTAGGTGCTTAAGGGATTAAGTTTAAGGATTATGGATAGGATAGAGAGGTTAGTAGTTGGGGAAACGCGCTAACTTGTGTGCACTGGCCATCAATGTTGCTGACTCAACCATGTTACTTTTCATTAAGGCCCAGGGGGTGCGTGGTGCTCAGTTTTTGTATCCAGATTTTCTCTGCTCTTTTTCTTTGCAGGATGGACCATTGTGTGTTGGCTTGTAGGACCATCGCTCGGAAGGATTCCCATCCGTGTTCCCGGAAGTGTCTGACAAGGTAAGTATCATTTTCTTTTTCTTTTAGGATATTGTGTTTATGTTGTGTCATTCTTGTAAGGATGGTGTTACCCGTCTCTCCCACATATTGGGCTCCGCATCGTTTACATGTGATAAGGTATACGCAGTTCTTGCTGTGTACTGTGCCTGACTGGTGAGTATTGAAGACTTCTTTTGTAAATTTGTTCTGTACATAGTTTTTTTGATCTAAATATTGTCCCTGATGTTTAGGTTTTTTGTTATGTAAGGGATTGAGTTTGGCTCTAATTAAATGATCCTGTAAATTTTTGTTTTTCCTGAAAGCTGCAATAACCTTATAATCATTAAATGTTTGTTTTTGTCCCAGTATGTGTAGAAAATTGGACTTCACCTCCCTGGTGAGTTTCACCGCGGCTGAGGAGTAGGTAAGGACGAGAGGTAAGCTGGTGCCCTCCCCTTGGGCCCTTCTGGTAAGGTATGACTTAAAACACCTCCGCAGAAAGGACCTCTTATATCCCCTCGGCCTGAGTGCTGTGAAGAGGATTCGTGTTGCCTCAATAAAGTCCCGTTCTTGGGTGCATATACGATGAAACCTCAGGAGTTGTGATTTGACCAGGCCTGAGTATGTGTGTTTGGGATGGAAACTTGTTTTATGTAGTAAGGCGTGTGTGTCGGTTTCTTTGAAAAACACTTTTATGTCCAATTTATGCGTGGAGTTGAAATCCGGGCCTTTGTAAGTCGTGGTGTCCAAGAAGTCTACAGATAGCTTGCTGATGGTGGATTTTAATTTTATAGATGCATTGTGGTTATTGAGTGTGTTCACAAATTCTCCAAATTCCTCCTCTGTATGTGTCCAGATACCCCAGATATCATCTAGATATCTAAAATAGTGAAGCGGCTGTTTGTGGCATTGGGATAGAGCAGAGGTTTCCCATTCCGCCATGAATATGTTGGCATAGGCCGGGGCAAACTTCTTGCCCATCGCCGTGCCCTTGGTCTGCAGAAAAAAATCCCCATTAAATTCAAAATCATTTCTCTTTAAATTAATCTCTAATAGTTCAATTAGTTCCTTGTCAGGCCTAGAGGTGTCAGGATTTTTTTGGAAAATGTTTTGGATGGCCCGTATTCCCTCTTGGATATCAATATTGGTGTACAGGCTGTCTATATCCATGGTAAATAAGATGGCTCTTTGGGGAATTTCAAGGCCTTTGATTTTTTGGACAAAATCATAGGTGTCTTTTATGTAGCTAGGATGGCCAATTGAGAGGGGATTCAAATAATGGTCCAGGAATTCGGCCGTATAGTATGTTTCACTGCCACAATCCGATACTATAGGCCTTCCTGGGGGAATTTCCTGCGGTTTGCTCCATTTGGTCGGATCTTTGTGTATTTTGGGGAGCATGTAGAACCTCCTGCTCCTAGGCTCCATATTCCCTAATAAGTAGGACTTTTGTTTGGAGTTAATATGTTTTTTGGAATATAATGATTGAATAATCAGCTTGACCATAGGCACTGTGTCTGGGTAGATGGGTTTATTTAGTTTAGTGTAGTAATTTTTGTCATAAAGTTGTCTATATCCTTCCCATAGGTATTGTTCCCTATCAAAAATTATTATTGCACTGCCTTTGTCTGCCGGTTTGATGACAATCCGTTTATTGTCCCGTAACTCCTTCAGAGCCTTAATTTCCTCAGGAGTGAGATTAGGCTCTTCTGGAGACGGTCTGAAATATTTTGTAAAGTATTTTAAATCTTTTTCAATTAATGTGTGAAGTTCTGTGGGTAATTTGTCCATCCGTGGAATCCAATCTGATTTGGGTGTAAATGGTGGGGGATCTGAATCTGTCTCTTTTGGAAAATAGGCCGCTAATTTGAGTCTCCTATGGTATTGTTGTAGATCGTATCTGGTTTGCATCATATGGTGTTTGGTGGTAATGTTGTCTGATGGAATGAATGTCAGACCCCTGTTGAGCAGACTAAGTTGTGCGGGAGTTATATGAAATTTTTTAGAAAGGATTATAACATTACGGTTCCCCTCCTGTACATGCAGGCTTGTGGGGAGAGTTAATTTAAATATTCGAGCCAGTGCTGAAGCATATTTCTGGCAGTGTTATCTGTCCAATGTATGTTGTCGCTTTCTGTGTGGAACTGTGATCTGGACAGGGCCGGGATGTGTTTCACGTTGGCAGAGATGTGAGCATTGAGGATGTTTAATTGTGTCTGCTCCCTGATTGGGAGCCTACCTGAGAAGTTCACCTCCGGAACCCAAATCTGTGCTAGAGGGAACCTCCCTTTAGCTGCTCTTAAGGCCGCCTGCATCTGTTTTATGGCCGTGTCTTTGGCATTCTGTGTCCGGCCATTGATGCCCAACGATAAAATTACATGTTCCACGTCAGTAGAGAGGGGGATCCTATTGATCATGGCCTCCATGTGTCTGAACGTGGCACCCGGATAGCTCTCGACCTGGAGGTCAGGAATCTTAAAGGGCGGAATCCTGGATAAATTAGAATCCCCGATAACAAGCCATTTCTTCCGGACAGTGAGCCTCCAATCCTCCATTTTATTGTATGTGTTTACGTGTCTGTTTGGGACACTCTCTCCGGAGCTACATTGTATTTTGGAAGATGTGCCAAATGCGACGCTCAGACGGGCCTGTGTGGCTGTCCTAAGGCTAGTAACTTTGTCGGGGCTTAGGGTGACCCTTTGTGAGCTGCTAAAATTATTTTGAATGCCCTCTTCCTGTTCCTCCAAAAAAATGAGGTCTGGTTCCTGTCTAACACAGGGGTTTGGACGTAAGCGGGGCATGCGCCGTTCTTTTGGTGAGGCAGGAGAACACAGGGCACTGATAGGGTGGCTATCTGTTTCTTCCTTTCTGATTGGAGATATGTCAGGGGACCAATCAGAGAACCGATCTGTCATGGTGGATATAGTTTTAGTTTGTTTTGTTACTGGCTGGGAGGAGATTTCAAGGAGAGATGGTATATCCGCCTCAGCGTGTACAAAAGCCTGTACTGTAATGTTTTTAGCCACTGCATTTTTTGGGGCAGGAGGAGTGGGAGGGAGACCCTGGGCCTCCTCTTCCCCTTCTGCCTCACCCGGGCTGACAACAGGTCGGCGGGGCCTGCCATTTCTCCTGCACTAGTGTGTGAGCCTCATTTATTGTTGTGTCTTTCAGCCTTTTACCAATATATCGTCTTGCCCACAAGGTGGCAGTGTCGAAACACTCATCCCAGTTTTCAGGAGAAAAATTCTGTAGTTTGGCTATTTCTTCTACCATTGCATCTTCATAGTGGTTCCTAAGAATTAGCATGGTAGTATAGCCCCAGTTTTTGGCATTGCCCTGAATCAGGGCCTGTGTTGTGGGATTTGATAAAGCAGGTTTAATGACTTCTGCTAGATGTCTTTCAATGTTGTTTATGGCAGGAGGCTGTTCCTGACTGACATTGTTTTTGTGGTGTGTTAGTTTGATAATGTTATGCAGGGTTTGGGTTTTGGGAATGAAATTAGGGTCATCCGAGTGTTTGGGCTGTGTGTTCTCTTTCTGCTGTGTATAGTTGGTTCTCCTTTGTGTATTGTTATTTCTTCTTTGCAGGTTTGGGTGCACTGTACGTGTTTGGCTCTGCACTGTGTACCGTGGTACTTTTGTGAAGGTGTTTTGTTTGGTCATGTATGAGACAGGCCCTGTACGGGCCTGGGGTTCAAAAAATTGTGGTCTGCTAGACCCGTGATGAGGTTTAATAAGGTAAGTAGGTGCTGCCCTCGTGTGGCGACCATATTTAACTGCGTCTGCATAAGAGAACACTCTCTCTCCCTGTGCATGACGTGTCCTGCTGTGGTCTGGACGGGGCACAGGTCTGATTGTGCCCTGAGTGGCACGCCTGTGTCTGCGTGTGACCACTGTCCAACCATCTCTCTCTAGCAGAACCATGTTTAACAATTATTAATTCTGGAAATAATAAAACCAACAAAAGGAAAATAAATGAAATGAGATTAGTGTATGATCAATGGAAAAATTGAAAAATGAAAACTGAACAAGCCGTTTGCGCAACGTTTCGGCTCTTTCAGAACCTTCTTCAGGCTGGCTTGTTCTGTATTTTTTTAAAAGAAAAATGTGTATATCAAAAAAATAGAATAAAAAGGTGGTAAAGTAATTAAATAAAATAAGGAAATGTGTCTAAATAGGAAAAAAGCCCCGGATATGGCAGGATTCAAAGGTTTTCTCTCTCTCTGTGTGTCAGTGTGTGTGTGTGTAGAAGGCAATCTGAATGCCTGCAGTTTGAGCAGTCCCATTTGTACTCTTGGGGGCGGGACCTAATTCGAATTGGCCCATAGGAGCTTAGTACTGCTTAGATTTGAAAAGAAACAGCTCCTGTCCAATGAGAAAATTAGCTCTCCTAATCACTGTTCTGGAGTTTTTCTTTTGTGAATTTTTTAGTTTATTTTAAATTCCAAAATAAACTTTAAGAATAGTAATTATGATGTGTATTTTTTAATATTGGATTTTTGTACAATTTTTTATAAAGTTTGAATCCCAAAGAAATATATGTAAAATGAGTACAATAAAAGGGGAGACATACATGTCAATGAATAAATGATAGTATTTATTTTAGTATTCATATGATGTATATGGGATTGAAAATATAAATGTACCCATGTTAGGTGACTGATATCTGTATGTCAATATATTGTTTTCCCCAGTGTCCCTTTATGAGGATCATGTTGATAATGATAATAATAATGATAATAATAATGATCAAAATAGTGTTGCACCTCAAAATATTTTGTATAATATAGATAGTTCGGGCCTAGAGACAAGTATATGGATAGTTGAGTCCATTGCAGACATGAGGCACGGGCCGGTTAGGGTTGGAGTTAGAGTTAGCCGTTAGGGTTAGAAGGAAGAGGTGAGTTTACAGAGATTATGGTGTATAGTTTTAGGGTTAAGAGAGGATAGGGTTAAAGGAAGAGAAGTAAGGTTTTAGGGTTAAAGGGTTGAAAGAGGATAGGATTATAGGTTAGGGGTCAGAGGTTAAGTTTAGGGGTTTGGGGGAGACTGGGGTTATAGATAAGAGGTCAGAGGTTAAGTTTAGGAGTTTTAAGGAGTCTAGGGTTAAAGGTAAGTGAGGTTAAGTTTTTAGGGGTTAAGGGAGATAGGGTTAGAGGTTAGAGGTCAAAGGTTAAGGTTAGGTTTGAGGTTAGGGGTAGGTGCTTAAGGGATTAAGTTTAAGGATTATGGATAGGATAGAGAGGTTAGTAGTTGGGGAAACGCGCTAACTTGTGTGCACTGGCCATCAATGTTGCTGACTCAACCATGTTACTTTTCATTAAGGCCCAGGGGGTGCGTGGTGCTCAGTTTTTGTATCCAGATTTTCTCTGCTCTTTTTCTTTGCAGGATGGACCATTGTGTGTTGGCTTGTAGGACCATCGCTCGGAAGGATTCCCATCCGTGTTCCCGGAAGTGTCTGACAAGGTAAGTATCATTTTCTTTTTCTTTTAGGATATTGTGTTTATGTTGTGTCATTCTTGTAAGGATGGTGTTACCCGTCTCTCCCACATATTGGGCTCCGCATCGTTTACATGTGATAAGGTATACGCAGTTCTTGCTGTGTACTGTGCCTGACTGGTGAGTATTGAAGACTTCTTTTGTAAATTTGTTCTGTACATAGTTTTTTTGATCTAAATATTGTCCCTGATGTTTAGGTTTTTTGTTATGTAAGGGATTGAGTTTGGCTCTAATTAAATGATCCTGTAAATTTTTGTTTTTCCTGAAAGCTGCAATAACCTTATAATCATTAAATGTTTGTTTTTGTCCCAGTATGTGTAGAAAATTGGACTTCACCTCCCTGGTGAGTTTCACCGCGGCTGAGGAGTAGGTAAGGACGAGAGGTAAGCTGGTGCCCTCCCCTTGGGCCCTTCTGGTAAGGTATGACTTAAAACACCTCCGCAGAAAGGACCTCTTATATCCCCTCGGCCTGAGTGCTGTGAAGAGGATTCGTGTTGCCTCAATAAAGTCCCGTTCTTGGGTGCATATACGATGAAACCTCAGGAGTTGTGATTTGACCAGGCCTGAGTATGTGTGTTTGGGATGGAAACTTGTTTTATGTAGTAAGGCGTGTGTGTCGGTTTCTTTGAAAAACACTTTTATGTCCAATTTATGCGTGGAGTTGAAATCCGGGCCTTTGTAAGTCGTGGTGTCCAAGAAGTCTACAGATAGCTTGCTGATGGTGGATTTTAATTTTATAGATGCATTGTGGTTATTGAGTGTGTTCACAAATTCTCCAAATTCCTCCTCTGTATGTGTCCAGATACCCCAGATATCATCTAGATATCTAAAATAGTGAAGCGGCTGTTTGTGGCATTGGGATAGAGCAGAGGTTTCCCATTCCGCCATGAATATGTTGGCATAGGCCGGGGCAAACTTCTTGCCCATCGCCGTGCCCTTGGTCTGCAGAAAAAAATCCCCATTAAATTCAAAATCATTTCTCTTTAAATTAATCTCTAATAGTTCAATTAGTTCCTTGTCAGGCCTAGAGGTGTCAGGATTTTTTTGGAAAATGTTTTGGATGGCCCGTATTCCCTCTTGGATATCAATATTGGTGTACAGGCTGTCTATATCCATGGTAAATAAGATGGCTCTTTGGGGAATTTCAAGGCCTTTGATTTTTTGGACAAAATCATAGGTGTCTTTTATGTAGCTAGGATGGCCAATTGAGAGGGGATTCAAATAATGGTCCAGGAATTCGGCCGTATAGTATGTTTCACTGCCACAATCCGATACTATAGGCCTTCCTGGGGGAATTTCCTGCGGTTTGCTCCATTTGGTCGGATCTTTGTGTATTTTGGGGAGCATGTAGAACCTCCTGCTCCTAGGCTCCATATTCCCTAATAAGTAGGACTTTTGTTTGGAGTTAATATGTTTTTTGGAATATAATGATTGAATAATCAGCTTGACCATAGGCACTGTGTCTGGGTAGATGGGTTTATTTAGTTTAGTGTAGTAATTTTTGTCATAAAGTTGTCTATATCCTTCCCATAGGTATTGTTCCCTATCAAAAATTATTATTGCACTGCCTTTGTCTGCCGGTTTGATGACAATCCGTTTATTGTCCCGTAACTCCTTCAGAGCCTTAATTTCCTCAGGAGTGAGATTAGGCTCTTCTGGAGACGGTCTGAAATATTTTGTAAAGTATTTTAAATCTTTTTCAATTAATGTGTGAAGTTCTGTGGGTAATTTGTCCATCCGTGGAATCCAATCTGATTTGGGTGTAAATGGTGGGGGATCTGAATCTGTCTCTTTTGGAAAATAGGCCGCTAATTTGAGTCTCCTATGGTATTGTTGTAGATCGTATCTGGTTTGCATCATATGGTGTTTGGTGGTAATGTTGTCTGATGGAATGAATGTCAGACCCCTGTTGAGCAGACTAAGTTGTGCGGGAGTTATATGAAATTTTTTAGAAAGGATTATAACATTACGGTTCCCCTCCTGTACATGCAGGCTTGTGGGGAGAGTTAATTTAAATATTCGAGCCAGTGCTGAAGCATATTTCTGGCAGTGTTATCTGTCCAATGTATGTTGTCGCTTTCTGTGTGGAACTGTGATCTGGACAGGGCCGGGATGTGTTTCACGTTGGCAGAGATGTGAGCATTGAGGATGTTTAATTGTGTCTGCTCCCTGATTGGGAGCCTACCTGAGAAGTTCACCTCCGGAACCCAAATCTGTGCTAGAGGGAACCTCCCTTTAGCTGCTCTTAAGGCCGCCTGCATCTGTTTTATGGCCGTGTCTTTGGCATTCTGTGTCCGGCCATTGATGCCCAACGATAAAATTACATGTTCCACGTCAGTAGAGAGGGGGATCCTATTGATCATGGCCTCCATGTGTCTGAACGTGGCACCCCGGATAGCTCTCGACCTGGAGGTCAGGAATCTTAAAGGGCGGAATCCTGGATAAATTAGAATCCCCGATAACAAGCCATTTCTTCCGGACAGTGAGCCTCCAATCCTCCATTTTATTGTATGTGTTTACGTGTCTGTTTGGGACACTCTCTCCGGAGCTACATTGTATTTTGGAAGATGTGCCAAATGCGACGCTCAGACGGGCCTGTGTGGCTGTCCTAAGGCTAGTAACTTTGTCGGGGCTTAGGGTGACCCTTTGTGAGCTGCTAAAATTATTTTGAATGCCCTCTTCCTGTTCCTCCAAAAAAAATGAGGTCTGGTTCCTGTCTAACACAGGGGTTTGGACGTAAGCGGGGCATGCGCCGTTCTTTTGGTGAGGCAGGAGAACACAGGGCACTGATAGGGTGGCTATCTGTTTCTTCCTTTCTGATTGGAGATATGTCAGGGGACCAATCAGAGAACCGATCTGTCATGGTGGATATAGTTTTAGTTTGTTTTGTTACTGGCTGGGAGGAGATTTCAAGGAGAGATGGTATATCCGCCTCAGCGTGTACAAAAGCCTGTACTGTAATGTTTTTAGCCACTGCATTTTTTGGGGCAGGAGGAGTGGGAGGGAGACCCTGGGCCTCCTCTTCCCCTTCTGCCTCACCCGGGCTGACAACAGGTCGGCGGGCCTGCCATTTCTCCTGCACTAGTGTGTGAGCCTCATTTATTGTTGTGTCTTTCAGCCTTTTACCAATATATCGTCTTGCCCACAAGGTGGCAGTGTCGAAACACTCATCCCAGTTTTCAGGAGAAAAATTCTGTAGTTTGGCTATTTCTTCTACCATTGCATCTTCATAGTGGTTCCTAAGAATTAGCATGGTAGTATAGCCCCAGTTTTTGGCATTGCCCTGAATCAGGGCCTGTGTTGTGGGATTTGATAAAGCAGGTTTAATGACTTCTGCTAGATGTCTTTCAATGTTGTTTATGGCAGGAGGCTGTTCCTGACTGACATTGTTTTTGTGGTGTGTTAGTTTGATAATGTTATGCAGGGTTTGGGTTTTGGGAATGAAATTAGGGTCATCCGAGTGTTTGGGCTGTGTGTTCTCTTTCTGCTGTGTATAGTTGGTTCTCCTTTGTGTATTGTTATTTCTTCTTTGCAGGTTTGGGTGCACTGTACGTGTTTGGCTCTGCACTGTGTACCGTGGTACTTTTGTGAAGGTGTTTTGTTTTGGTCATGTATGAGACAGGCCCTGTACGGGCCTGGGGTTCAAAAAATTGTGGTCTGCTAGACCCGTGATGAGGTTTAATAAGGTAAGTAGGTGCTGCCCCTCGTGTGGCGACCATATTTAACTGCGTCTGCATAAGAGAACACTCTCTCTCCCTGTGCATGACGTGTCCTGCTGTGGTCTGGACGGGGCACAGGTCTGATTGTGCCCTGAGTGGCACGCCTGTGTCTGCGTGTGACCACTGTCCAACCATCTCTCTCTAGCAGAACCATGTTTAACAATTATTAATTCTGGAAATAATAAAACCAACAAAAGGAAAATAAATGAAATGAGATTAGTGTATGATCAATGGAAAAATTGAAAAATGAAAACTGAACAAGCCGTTTGCGCAACGTTTCGGCTCTTTCAGAACCTTCTTCAGGCTGGCTTGTTCTGTATTTTTTTTAAAAGAAAAATGTGTATATCAAAAAAATAGAATAAAAAGGTGGTAAAGTAATTAAATAAAATAAGGAAATGTGTCTAAATAGGAAAAAAGCCCCGGATATGGCAGGATTCAAAGTTTTCTCTCTCTCTGTGTGTCAGTGTGTGTGTGTGTAGAAGGCAATCTGAATGCCTGCAGTTTGAGCAGTCCCATTTGTACTCTTGGGGGCGGGACCTAATTCGAATTGGCCCATAGGAGCTTAGTACTGCTTAGATTTGAAAAGAAACAGCTCCTGTCCAATGAGAAAATTAGCTCTCCTAATCACTGTTCTGGAGTTTTTCTTTTGTGAATTTTTTAGTTTATTTTAAATTCCAAAATAAACTTTAAGAATAGTAATTATGATGTGTATTTTTTAATATTGGATTTTTTGTACAATTTTTTATAAAGTTTGAATCCCAAAGAAATATATGTAAAATGAGTACAATAAAAGGGGAGACATACATGTCAATGAATAAATGATAGTATTTATTTTAGTATTCATATGATGTATATGGGATTGAAAATATAAATGTACCCATGTTAGGTGACTGATATCTGTATGTCAATATATTGTTTTCCCCAGTGTCCCTTTATGAGGATCATGTTGATAATGATAATAATAATGATAATAATAATGATCAAAATAGTGTTGCACCTCAAAATATTTTGTATAATATAGATAGTTCGGGCCTAGAGACAAGTATATGGATAGTTGAGTCCATTGCAGACATGAGGCACGGGCCGGG
Organism: Clarias fuscus; assembly: GCA_030347435.1. NCBI lineage: Eukaryota > Metazoa > Chordata > Actinopteri > Siluriformes > Clariidae > Clarias > Clarias fuscus. Next base: position 35,096 of record JARWBY010000217.1, read on the forward strand.
TTAGGGTTGGAGTTAGAGTTAGCCGTTAGGGTTAGAAGGAAGAGGTGAGTTTACAGAGATTATGGTGTATAGTTTTAGGGTTAAGAGAGGATAGGGTTAAAGGAAGAGAAGTAAGGTTTTTAGGGTTAAAGGGTTGAAAGAGGATAGGATTATAGGTTAGGGGTCAGAGGTTAAGTTTAGGGGTTTGGGGGAGACTGGGGTTATAGATAAGAGGTCAGAGGTTAAGTTTAGGAGTTTTAAGGAGTCTAGGGTTAAAGGTAAGTGAGGTTAAGTTTTTAGGGGTTAAGGGAGATAGGGTTAGAGGTTAGAGGTCAAAGGTTAAGGTTAGGTTTGAGGGTTAGGGGTAGGTGCTTAAGGGATTAAGTTTAAGGATTATGGATAGGATAGAGAGGTTAGTAGTTGGGGAAACGCGCTAACTTGTGTGCACTGGCCATCAATGTTGCTGACTCAACCATGTTACTTTTCATTAAGGCCCAGGGGGTGCGTGGTGCTCAGTTTTTGTATCCAGATTTTCTCTGCTCTTTTTCTTTGCAGGATGGACCATTGTGTGTTGGCTTGTAGGACCATCGCTCGGAAGGATTCCCATCCGTGTTCCCGGAAGTGTCTGACAAGGTAAGTATCATTTTCTTTTCTTTTAGGATATTGTGTTTATGTTGTGTCATTCTTGTAAGGATGGTGTTACCCGTCTCTCCCACATATTGGGCTCCGCATCGTTTACATGTGATAAGGTATACGCAGTTCTTGCTGTGTACTGTGCCTGACTGGTGAGTATTGAAGACTTCTTTTGTAAATTTGTTCTGTACATAGTTTTTTTGATCTAAATATTGTCCCTGATGTTTAGGTTTTTTTGTTATGTAAGGGATTGAGTTTGGCTCTAATTAAATGATCCTGTAAATTTTTGTTTTTCCTGAAAGCTGCAATAACCTTATAATCATTAAATGTTTGTTTTTGTCCCAGTATGTGTAGAAAATTGGACTTCACCTCCCTGGTGAGTTTCACCGCGGCTGAGGAGTAGGTAAGGACGAGAGGTAAGCTGGTGCCCTCCCCTTGGGCCCTTCTGGTAAGGTATGACTTAAAACACCTCCGCAGAAAGGACCTCTTATATCCCCTCGGCCTGAGTGCTGTGAAGAGGATTCGTGTTGCCTCAATAAAGTCCCGTTCTTGGGTGCATATACGATGAAACCTCAGGAGTTGTGATTTGACCAGGCCTGAGTATGTGTGTTTGGGATGGAAACTTGTTTTATGTAGTAAGGCGTGTGTGTCGGTTTCTTTGAAAAACACTTTTATGTCCAATTTATGCGTGGAGTTGAAATCCGGGCCTTTGTAAGTCGTGGTGTCCAAGAAGTCTACAGATAGCTTGCTGATGGTGGATTTTAATTTTATAGATGCATTGTGGTTATTGAGTGTGTTCACACAATTCTCCAAATTCCTCCTCTGTATGTGTCCAGATACCCCAGATATCATCTAGATATCTAAAATAGTGAAGCGGCTGTTTGTGGCATTGGGATAGAGCAGAGGTTTCCCATTCCGCCATGAATATGTTGGCATAGGCCGGGGCAAACTTCTTGCCCATCGCCGTGCCCTTGGTCTGCAGAAAAAAATCCCCATTAAATTCAAAATCATTTCTCTTTAAATTAATCTCTAATAGTTCAATTAGTTCCCTTGTCAGGCCTAGAGGTGTCAGGATTTTTTTTGGAAAATGTTTTGGATGGCCCGTATTCCCTCTTGGATATCAATATTGGTGTACAGGCTGTCTATATCCATGGTAAATAAGATGGCTCTTTGGGGAATTTCAAGGCCTTTGATTTTTTGGACAAAATCATAGGTGTCTTTTATGTAGCTAGGATGGCCAATTGAGAGGGGATTCAAATAATGGTCCAGGAATTCGGCCGTATAGTATGTTTCACTGCCACAATCCGATACTATAAGGCCTTCCTGGGGGAATTTCCTGCGGTTTTGCTCCATTTGGTCGGATCTTTGTGTATTTTGGGGAGCCATGTAGAACCTCCTGCTCCTAGGCTCCATATTCCCTAATAAGTAGGACTTTGTTTGGAGGTTAATATGTTTTTTGGAATATAATGATTGAATAATCAGCTTGACCATAGGCACTGTGTCTGGGTAGATGGGTTTATTTAGTTTAGTGTAGTAATTTTTGTCATAAAGTTGTCTATATCCTTCCCATAGGTATTGTTCCCTATCAAAAATTATTATTGCACTGCCTTTGTCTGCCGGTTTGATGACAATCCGTTTATTGTCCCGTAACTCCTTCAGAGCCTTAATTTCCTCAGGAGTGAGATTAGGCTCTTCTGGAGACGGTCTGAAATATTTTGTAAAGTATTTTAAATCTTTTTCAATTAATGTGTGAAGTTCTGTGGGTAATTTGTCCATCCGTGGAATCCAATCTGATTTGGGTGTAAATGGTGGGGGATCTGAATCTGTCTCTTTTGGAAAATAGGCCCGCTAATTTGAGTCTCCTATGGTATTGTTGTAGATCGTATCTGGTTTGCATCATATGGTGTTTTGGTGGTAATGTTGTCTGATGGAATGAATGTCAGACCCCTGTTGAGCAGACTAAGTTGTGCGGGAGTTATATGAAATTTTTTAGAAAGGATTATAACATTACGGTTCCCCTCCTGTACATGCAGGCTTGTGGGAGAGTTAATTTAAATATTCGAGCCAGTGCTGAAGCATATTTCTGGCAGTGTTATCTGTCCAATGTATGTTGTCGCTTCTGTGTGGAACTGTGATCTGGACAGGGCCGGGATGTGTTTCACGTTGGCAGAGATGTGAGCATTGAGGATGTTTAATTGTGTCTGCTCCCTGATTGGGAGCCTACCTGAGAAGTTCACCTCCGGAACCCCAAATCTGTGCTAGAGGGAACCTCCCTTTAGCTGCTCTTAAGGCCGCCTGCATCTGTTTTATGGCCGTGTCTTTGGCATTCTGTGTCCGGCCATTGATGCCCAACGATAAAATTACATGTTCCACGTCAGTAGAGAGGGGGATCCTATTGATCATGGCCTCCATGTGTCTGAACGTGGCACCCGGATAGCTCTCGACCCTGGAGGTCAGGAATCTTAAAGGGCGGAATCCTGGATAAATTAGAATCCCCGATAACAAGCCATTTCTCCGGACAGTGAGCCTCCAATCCTCCATTTTATTGTATGTGTTTACGTGTCTGTTTGGGACACTCTCTCCGGAGCTACATTGTATTTTGGAAGATGTGCCAAAATGCGACGCTCAGACGGGCCTGTGTGGCTGTCCTAAGGCTAGTAACTTTGTCGGGGCTTAGGGTGACCCTTTGTGAGCTGCTAAAATTATTTTGAATGCCCTCTTCCTGTTCCTCCAAAAAAATGAGGTCTGGTTCCTGTCTAACACAGGGGTTTGGACGTAAGCGGGGCATGCGCCGTTCTTTTGGTGAGGCAGGAGAACACAGGGCACTGATAGGGTGGCTATCTGTTTCTTCCTTTCTGATTGGAGATATGTCAGGGGACCAATCAGAGAACCGATCTGTCATGGTGGATATAGTTTTAGTTTGTTTTGTTACTGGCTGGGAGGAGATTTCAAGGAGAGATGGTATATCCGCCTCAGCGTGTACAAAAGCCTGTACTGTAATGTTTTTAGCCACTGCATTTTTTGGGGCAGGAGGAGTGGGAGGGAGACCCTGGGCCTCCTCTTCCCCTTCTGCCTCACCCGGGCTGACAACAGGTCGGCGGGCCTGCCATTTCTCCTGCACTAGTGTGTGAGCCTCATTTATTGTTGTGTCTTTCAGCCTTTTACCAATATATCGTCTTGCCCACAAGGTGGCAGTGTCGAAAACACTCATCCCAGTTTTCAGGAGAAAAATTCTGTAGTTTGGCTATTTCTTCTACCATTGCATCTTCATAGTGGTTCCTAAGAATTAGCATGGTAGTATAGCCCCAGTTTTTGGCATTGCCCTGAATCAGGGCCTGTGTTGTGGGATTTGATAAAGCAGGTTTAATGACTTCTGCTAGATGTCTTTCAATGTTGTTTATGGCAGGAGGCTGTTCCTGACTGACATTGTTTTTGTGGTGTGTTAGTTTGATAATGTTATGCAGGGTTTGGGTTTTGGGAATGAAATTAGGGTCATCCGAGTGTTTTGGGCTGTGTGTTCTCTTTCTGCTGTGTATAGTTGGTTCTCCTTTGTGTATTGTTATTTCTTCTTTGCAGGTTTGGGTGCACTGTACGTGTTTGGCTCTGCACTGTGTACCGTGGTACTTTTGTGAAGGTGTTTTGTTTGGTCATGTATGAGACAGGCCCTGTACGGGCCTGGGGTTCAAAAAATTGTGGTCTGCTAGACCCGTGATGAGGTTTAATAAGGTAAGTAGGTGCTGCCCTCGTGTGGCGACCATATTTAACTGCGTCTGCATAAGAGAACACTCTCTCTCCCTGTGCATGACGTGTCCTGCTGTGGTCTGGACGGGGCACAGGTCTGATTGTGCCCCTGAGTGGCACGCCTGTGTCTGCGTGTGACCACTGTCCAACCATCTCTCTCTAGCAGAACCATGTTTAACAATTATTAATTCTGGAAATAATAAAACCAACAAAAGGAAAATAAATGAAATGAGATTAGTGTATGATCAATGGAAAAATTGAAAAATGAAAACTGAACAAGCCGTTTGCGCAACGTTTCGGCTCTTTCAGAACCTTCTTCAGGCTGGCTTGTTCTGTATTTTTTTTAAAAGAAAAATGTGTATATCAAAAAAAATAGAATAAAAAGGTGGTAAAGTAATTAAATAAAATAAGGAAATGTGTCTAAATAGGAAAAAAGCCCCGGATATGGCAGGATTCAAAGGTTTTCTCTCTCTCTGTGTGTCAGTGTGTGTGTGTGTAGAAGGCAATCTGAATGCCTGCAGTTTGAGCAGTCCCATTTGTACTCTTGGGGGCGGGACCTAATTCGAATTGGCCCATAGGAGCTTAGTACTGCTTAGATTGAAAAGAAACAGCTCCTGTCCAATGAGAAAATTAGCTCTCCTAATCACTGTTCTGGAGTTTTTCTTTTGTGAATTTTTTAGTTTATTTTAAATTCCAAAATAAACTTTAAGAATAGTAATTATGATGTGTATTTTTTAATATTGGATTTTTGTACAATTTTTTATAAAGTTTGAATCCCAAAGAAATATATGTAAAATGAGTACAATAAAAGGGGAGACATACATGTCAATGAATAAATGATAGTATTTATTTTAGTATTCATATGATGTATATGGGATTGAAAATATAAATGTACCCATGTTAGGTGACTGATATCTGTATGTCAATTTATTGTTTTCCCCAGTGTCCCTTTATGAGGATCATGTTGATAATGATAATAATAATGATAATAATAATGATCAAAATAGTGTTGCACCTCAAAATATTTTGTATAATATAGATAGTTCGGGCCTAGAGACAAGTATATGGATAGTTGAGTCCATTGCAGACATGAGGCACGGGCCGGTTAGGGTTGGAGTTAGAGTTAGCCGTTAGGGTTTAGAAGGAAGAGGTGAGTTTACAGAGATTATGGTGTATAGTTTTAGGGTTAAGAGAGGATAGGGTTAAAGGAAGAGAAGTAAGGTTTTAGGGTTAAAGGGGTTGAAAGAGGATAGGATTATAGGTTAGGGGTCAGAGGTTAAGTTTAGGGGTTTGGGGGAGACTGGGGTTATAGATAAGAGGTCAGAGGTTAAGTTTAGGAGTTTTAAGGAGTCTAGGGTTAAAGGTAAGTGAGGTTAAGTTTTTAGGGGTTAAGGGAGATAGGGTTAGAGGTTAGAGGTCAAGGTTTAAGTTAGGTTTGAGGGTTAGGGGTAGGTGCTTATAGGGATTAAGTTTAAGGATTATGGATAGGATAGAGAGGTTAGTAGTTGGGGAAACCGCGCTAACTTGTGTGCACTGGCCATCAATGTTGCTGACTCAACCATGTTACTTTTCATTAAGGCCAGGGGGTGCGTGGTGCTCAGTTTTGGTATCCAGATTTCTCTGCTCTTTTCTTTGCAGGATGGACCATTGTGTGTTGGCTTGTAGGGACCATCGCTCGGAAGGATTCCCATCGTGTTCCCGGAAGTGTCTGACAAGGTAAGTATCATTTTCTTTTTCTTTTAGGATATTGTGTTTAGTTGTGTCATTCTTGTAAGGATGGTGTTACCCGTCTCTCCCCACATATTGGGCTCCGCATCGTTTACATGTGATAAGGTATACGCAGGTTCTTGCTGTGTACTGTGCCTGACTGGTGAGTATTGAAGACTTCTTTTGTAAATTTGTTCTGTACATAGTTTTTTTGATCTAAATATTGTCCCTGTGTTTAGGTTTTTGTTATGTAAGGGATTGAGTTTGGCTCTATTAAATGATCCTGTAAATTTTTGTTTTTCCTGAATGCTGCAATAACCTTATAATCATTAAATGTTGTTTTTGTCCCAGTATGTGTAGAAAATTGGACTTCACCTCCCTGGTGAGACTCACCGCGGCTGAGGAGTAGGTAAGGACGTGAGGTAAGCTGGTGCCCTCCCCCTTGGGCCCTTCTGGTAAGGTATGACTTAAAAACACCCTCCGCAGAAAGGACCTCTTATATCCCCTCGGCCTGAGTGCCTGTGAAGAGGATTCGTGTTGCCTCAATAAAGTCCCGTTCTTGGGTGCATATACGATGAAACCTCAGGGTTGTGATTTGACCAGGGCCTGAGTATGTGTGTTTGGGATGGAAACTTGTTTTATGTAGTAAGGCGTGTGTGTCGGTTTCTTTGAAAAACACTTTTATGTCCAATTTATGCGTGGAGTTGAAATCCGGGCCTTTGTAAGTCGTGGTGTCCAAGAAGTCTACAGATAGCTTGCTGATGGTGGATTTTAATTTTATAGATGCATTGTGGTTATTGAGTGTGTGTTCACAAAATTCTCCAAAATTCCTCCTCTGTATGTGTCCAGAACCCCCAGATATTCATCTAGATATCTAAAATAGTTGAAGCGGCTGTTTGTGGCATTGGGATAGAGCAGAGGTTCCCATTCCCGCCATGAATATGTTGGCATAGGCCGGGGCAAACTTCTTGCCCATCGCCGTGCCCTTGGTCTGCAGAAAAAAATCCCCATTAAATTCAAAATCATTTCTCTTTAAATTAATCTCTAATAGTTCAATTAGTTCCTTGTCAGGCCTAGAGGTGTCAGGATTTTTTTGGAAAATGTTTTGGATGGCCCGTATTCCCTCTTGGATATCAATATTGGTGTACAGGCTGTCTATATCCATGGTAAATAAGATGGCTCTTTGGGGAATTTCAAGGCCTTTGATTTTTTGGACAAAATCATAGGTGTCTTTTATGTAGCTAGGATGGCCAATTGAGAGGGGATTCAAATAATGGTCCAGGAATTCGGCCGTATAGTATGTTTCACTGCCACAATCCGATACTATAGGCCTTCCTGGGGGAATTTCCTGCGGTTTGCTCCATTTGGTCGGATCTTTGTGTATTTTGGGGAGCATGTAGAACCTCCTGCTCCTAGGCTCCATATTCCCTAATAAGTAGGACTTTTGTTTGGAGTTAATATGTTTTTTGGAATATAATGATTGAATAATCAGCTTGACCATAGGCACTGTGTCTGGGTAGATGGGTTTATTTAGTTAGTGTAGTAATTTTTGTCATAAAGTTGTCTATATCCTTCCCATAGGTATTGTTCCCTATCAAAATTTATTATTGCACTGCCTTTGTCTGCCGGTTTGATGACAATCCGATTATTGTCCCGTAACTCCTTCAGAGCCTTAATTTCCTCAGGAGTGGATTAGGCTCTTCTGGAGACGGTCTGAAATATTTTGTAAAGTATTTTAAATCTTTTTTCAATTAATGTGTGAAGTTCTGTGGGTTAATTTGTCCATCCGTGGAATCCAATCTGATTTGGGAGTAAATGGTGGGGGATCTGAATCTGTCTCTTTTGGAAAATAGGCCGCTAATTTGAGTCTCCTATGGTATTGTTGTAGATCGTATCTGGTTTGCATCATATGGTGTTTGGTGGTAATGTTGTCTGATGGAATGAATGTCAGACCCCTGTTGAGCAGACTAAGTTGTGCGGGAGTTATATGAAATTTTTTAGAAAGGATTATAACATTACGGTTCCCCTCTGTACCTGCAGGCTTGTGGGGAGAGTTATTTAAATATTCGAGCCAGTGCTGAAGCATATTTCTGGCAGTGTTATCTGTCCAATGTATGTTGGTCGCTTTCTGTGTGGAACTGTGATCTGGACAGGGCCGGGATGTGTTTCACGTTGGCAGAGATGTGAGCATTGAGGATGTTAATTGTGTCTGCTCCCTGATTGGGAGCCTACCTGAAGAAGTTCACCTCCGGAACCCAAATCTGTGCTAGAGGGAACCTCCCTTTAGCTGCCTCTTAAGGCCGCCTGCATCTGTTTTACTGGCCGTGTCTTTGGCATTCTGTGTCCGGCCATTGATGCCCAACGATTAAATTACATGTTCCACGTCAGTAGAGAGGGGGATCTATTGATCATGGCCTCCATGTGTCTGAACGTGGCACCGGATAGCCTCTCGACCTGGAGGTCAGGAATCTTAAAGGGCGGAATCCTGGATAAATTAGAATCCCGATAACAAGCCATTTCTTCCGGACAGTGAGCCTCCAATCCTCCATTTTATTGTATGTGTTTACGTGTCTGTTTGGGACACTCTCTCCGGAGCTACATTGTATTTTGGAAGATGTGCCAAATGCGACGCTCAGACGGGCCTGTGTGGCTGTCCTAAGGCTAGTAACTTTGTCGGGGCTTAGGGTGACCCTTTGTGAGCTGCTAAAATTATTTTGAATGCCCTCTTCCTGTTCCTCCAAAAAAAATGAGGTCTGGTTCCTGTCTAACACAGGGGTTTGGACGTAAGCGGGGCATGCGCCGTTCTTTTGGTGAGGCAGGAGAACACAGGGCACTGATAGGGTGGCTATCTGTTTCTTCCTTTCTGATTGGAGATATGTCAGGGGACCAATCAGAGAACCGATCTGTCATGGTGGATATAGTTTTAGTTTGTTTTGTTACTGGCTGGGAGGAGATTTCAAGGAGAGATGGTATATCCGCCTCAGCGTGTACAAAAGCCTGTACTGTAATGTTTTTAGCCACTGCATTTTTTGGGGCAGGAGGAGTGGGAGGGAGACCCTGGGCCTCCTCTTCCCCTTCTGCCTCACCCGGGCTGACAACAGGTCGGCGGGCCTGCCATTTCTCCTGCACTAGTGTGTGAGCCTCATTTATTGTTGTGTCTTTCAGCCTTTTACCAATATATCGTCTTGCCCACAAGGTGGCAGTGTCGAAACACTCATCCCAGTTTTCAGGAGAAAAATTCTGTAGTTTGGCTATTTCTTCTACCATTGCATCTTCATAGTGGTTCCTAAGAATTAGCATGGTAGTATAGCCCCAGTTTTTGGCATTGCCCTGAATCAGGGCCTGTGTTGTGGGATTTGATAAAGCAGGTTTAATGACTTCTGCTAGATGTCTTTCAATGTTGTTTATGGCAGGAGGCTGTTCCTGACTGACATTGTTTTTGTGGTGTGTTAGTTTGATAATGTTATGCAGGGTTTGGGTTTTGGGAATGAAATTAGGGTCATCCGAGTGTTTGGGCTGTGTGTTCTCTTTCTGCTGTGTATAGTTGGTTCTCCTTTGTGTATTGTTATTTCTTCTTTGCAGGTTTGGGTGCACTGTACGTGTTTGGCTCTGCACTGTGTACCGTGGTACTTTTGTGAAGGTGTTTTGTTTGGTCATGTATGAGACAGGCCCTGTACGGGCCTGGGGTTCAAAAAATTGTGGTCTGCTAGACCCGTGATGAGGTTTAATAAGGTAAGTAGGTGCTGCCCTCGTGTGGCGACCATATTTAACTGCGTCTGCATAAGAGAACACTCTCTCTCCCTGTGCATGACGTGTCCTGCTGTGGTCTGGACGGGGCACAGGTCTGATTGTGCCCTGAGTGGCACGCCTGTGTCTGCGTGTGACCACTGTCCAACCATCTCTCTCTAGCAGAACCATGTTTAACAATTATTAATTCTGGAAATAATAAAACCAACAAAAGGAAAATAAATGAAATGAGATTAGTGTATGATCAATGGAAAAATTGAAAAATGAAAACTGAACAAGCCGTTTGCGCAACGTTTCGGCTCTTTCAGAACCTTCTTCAGGCTGGCTTGTTCTGTATTTTTTTTAAAAGAAAAATGTGTATATCAAAAAAATAGAATAAAAAGGTGGTAAAGTAATTAAATAAAATAAGGAAATGTGTCTAAATAGGAAAAAAGCCCCGGATATGGCAGGATTCAAAGGTTTTCTCTCTCTCTGTGTGTCAGTGTGTGTGTGTGTAGAAGGCAATCTGAATGCCTGCAGTTTGAGCAGTCCCATTTGTACTCTTGGGGGCGGGACCTAATTCGAATTGGCCCATAGGAGCTTAGTACTGCTTAGATTTGAAAAGAAACAGCTCCTGTCCAATGAGAAAATTAGCTCTCCTAATCACTGTTCTGGAGTTTTTCTTTTGTGAATTTTTTAGTTTATTTTAAATTCCAAAATAAACTTTAAGAATAGTAATTATGATGTGTATTTTTTAATATTGGATTTTTGTACAATTTTTTATAAAGTTTGAATCCCAAAGAAATATATGTAAAATGAGTACAATAAAAGGGGAGACATACATGTCAATGAATAAATGATAGTATTTATTTTAGTATTCATATGATGTATATGGGATTGAAAATATAAATGTACCCATGTTAGGTGACTGATATCTGTATGTCAATATATTGTTTTCCCCAGTGTCCCTTTATGAGGATCATGTTGATAATGATAATAATAATGATAATAATAATGATCAAAATAGTGTTGCACCTCAAAATATTTTGTATAATATAGATAGTTCGGGCCTAGAGACAAGTATATGGATAGTTGAGTCCATTGCAGACATGAGGCACGGGCCGGTTAGGGTTGGAGTTAGAGTTAGCCGTTAGGGTTAGAAGGAAGAGGTGAGTTTACAGAGATTATGGTGTATAGTTTTAGGGTTAAGAGAGGATAGGGTTAAAGGAAGAGAAGTAAGGTTTTAGGGTTAAAGGGTTGAAAGAGGATAGGATTATAGGTTAGGGGTCAGAGGTTAAGTTTAGGGGTTTGGGGGAGACTGGGGTTATAGATAAGAGGTCAGAGGTTAAGTTTAGGAGTTTTAAGGAGTCTAGGGTTAAAGGTAAGTGAGGTTAAGTTTTTAGGGGTTAAGGGAGATAGGGTTAGAGGTTAGAGGTCAAAGGTTAAGGTTAGGTTTGAGGGTTAGGGGTAGGTGCTTAAGGATTAAGTTTAAGGATTATGGATAGGATAGAGAGGTTAGTAGTTGGGGAAACGCGCTAACTTGTGTGCACTGGCCATCAATGTTGCTGACTCAACCATGTTACTTTTCATTAAGGCCCAGGGGGTGCGTGGTGCTCAGTTTTTGTATCCAGATTTTCTCTGCTCTTTTTCTTTGCAGGATGGACCATTGTGTGTTGGCTTGTAGGACCATCGCTCGGAAGGATTCCCATCCGTGTTCCCGGAAGTGTCTGACAAGGTAAGTATCATTTTCTTTTTCTTTTAGGATATTGTGTTTATGTTGTGTCATTCTTGTAAGGATGGTGTTACCCGTCTCTCCCACATATTGGGCTCCGCATCGTTTACATGTGATAAGGTATACGCAGTTCTTGCTGTGTACTGTGCCTGACTGGTGAGTATTGAAGACTTCTTTTGTAAATTTGTTCTGTACATAGTTTTTTTGATCTAAATATTGTCCCTGATGTTTAGGTTTTTTGTTATGTAAGGGATTGAGTTTGGCTCTAATTAAATGATCCTGTAAATTTTTGTTTTTCCTGAAAGCTGCAATAACCTTATAATCATTAAATGTTTGTTTTTGTCCCAGTATGTGTAGAAAATTGGACTTCACCTCCCTGGTGAGTTTCACCGCGGCTGAGGAGTAGGTAAGGACGAGAGGTAAGCTGGTGCCCTCCCCTTGGGCCCTTCTGGTAAGGTATGACTTAAAACACCTCCGCAGAAAGGACCTCTTATATCCCCTCGGCCTGAGTGCTGTGAAGAGGATTCGTGTTGCCTCAATAAAGTCCCGTTCTTGGGTGCATATACGATGAAACCTCAGGAGTTGTGATTTGACCAGGCCTGAGTATGTGTGTTTGGGATGGAAACTTGTTTTATGTAGTAAGGCGTGTGTGTCGGTTTCTTTGAAAAACACTTTTATGTCCAATTTATGCGTGGAGTTGAAATCCGGGCCTTTGTAAGTCGTGGTGTCCAAGAAGTCTACAGATAGCTTGCTGATGGTGGATTTTAATTTTATAGATGCATTGTGGTTATTGAGTGTGTTCACAAATTCTCCAAATTCCTCCTCTGTATGTGTCCAGATACCCCAGATATCATCTAGATATCTAAAATAGTGAAGCGGCTGTTTGTGGCATTGGGATAGAGCAGAGGTTTCCCATTCCGCCATGAATATGTTGGCATAGGCCGGGGCAAACTTCTTGCCCATCGCCGTGCCCTTGGTCTGCAGAAAAAAATCCCCATTAAATTCAAAATCATTTCTCTTTAAATTAATCTCTAATAGTTCAATTAGTTCCTTGTCAGGCCTAGAGGTGTCAGGATTTTTTGGAAAATGTTTTGGATGGCCCGTATTCCCTCTTGGATATCAATATTGGTGTACAGGCTGTCTATATCCATGGTAAATAAGATGGCTCTTTGGGGAATTTCAAGGCCTTTGATTTTTTGGACAAAATCATAGGTGTCTTTTATGTAGCTAGGATGGCCAATTGAGAGGGGATTCAAATAATGGTCCAGGAATTCGGCCGTATAGTATGTTTCACTGCCACAATCCGATACTATAGGCCTTCCTGGGGGAATTTCCTGCGGTTTGCTCCATTTGGTCGGATCTTTGTGTATTTTGGGGAGCATGTAGAACCTCCTGCTCCTAGGCTCCATATTCCCTAATAAGTAGGACTTTTGTTTGGAGTTAATATGTTTTTTGGAATATAATGATTGAATAATCAGCTTGACCATAGGCACTGTGTCTGGGTAGATGGGTTTATTTAGTTTAGTGTAGTAATTTTTGTCATAAAGTTGTCTATATCCTTCCCATAGGTATTGTTCCCTATCAAAAATTATTATTGCACTGCCTTTGTCTGCCGGTTTGATGACAATCCGTTTATTGTCCCGTAACTCCTTCAGAGCCTTAATTTCCTCAGGAGTGAGATTAGGCTCTTCTGGAGACGGTCTGAAATATTTTGTAAAGTATTTTAAATCTTTTTCAATTAATGTGTGAAGTTCTGTGGGTAATTTGTCCATCCGTGGAATCCAATCTGATTTGGGTGTAAATGGTGGGGGATCTGAATCTGTCTCTTTTGGAAAATAGGCCGCTAATTTGAGTCTCCTATGGTATTGTTGTAGATCGTATCTGGTTTGCATCATATGGTGTTTGGTGGTAATGTTGTCTGATGGAATGAATGTCAGACCCCTGTTGAGCAGGACTAAGTTGTGCGGGAGTTATATGAAATTTTTTTAGAAAGGATTATAACATTACGGTTCCCCTCCTGTACATGCAGGCTTGTGGGGAGAGTTAATTTAAATATTCGAGCCAGTGCTGAAGCATATTTCTGGCAGTGTTATCTGTCCAATGTATGTTGTCGCTTTCTGTGTGGAACTGTGATCTGGACAGGGCCGGGATGTGTTTCACGTTGGCAGAGATGTGAGCATTGAGGATGTTTAATTGTGTCTGCTCCCTGATTGGGAGCCTACCTGAG
>JARWBY010000218.1:0-20744 GCA_030347435.1 Clarias fuscus
AAGGGTTACTGTGTAAGAAGAGCTGAGGAATAGGGAGAGGGTGTCATACTTCCTCTCCTCTTACTTTAGCTTCACACACACGTACACACATACACAGAGCGCGTGCGCACAAACACAAACGGAAATACTTATCAGTCAGGATTTATTTTTACTTTTTTCACAGGTAAAGTGCAGGTTAATTTGTTTTATTTTAATTTTATATTTTGTATAAATTTTTTATTTGTTTCTTTTTTTGGGTTGTGGAACGAATAACCTGAGTTTTCATTATTTCTTTGGGGATAATTATGGGGAAATTCACTTTGATATACGAGTGTTTTGATGTACAAGCATGCTTCCGGAAAAAAACATGCTCGTAATCCAAGGTTCCACTGCATAGCGCATTTTACAACTGTCATTGTCGCAAAGCAGCTTAACACAGTCATAAGAATTATGAAAGTTTGTACAGAATGTGAATTTGTATGAATCAGAATGTTCGTCCCTGATGAACAAGCCAAGGGAGGCGGTGCTGAGGGAAAAACTCCCTGAGATGGCAATTGGAAGAAACCTATTGGGTGGGAGGAACCGGACTCAACAGGGAACCCATCCTCATCTGGGTGATAACGGAGAGAAGGGATTGATCTGCACTCATACTGTGTGTTAGGAGGCTGGAAGTTCAGTATAACAGGAGATGTGTTTAAGTTCATATGGAGTCCAGTTTGTCGGGCACCTAAGAGATGCTGAGCAAAACATCTGCATTCAAAATGCAATTCAGCCATCCAAGCACAACCAGCAGACTGAAGCAGAGTGCCACAGTAATCTTATTTCTCTTCTGCCTGTGTCATGCATTTAATAAATAAAAAGCAGAATTGAATTAGTGAGTATGAGCAGTTACAAAAATAAAGTTATCAGAATAAAGATAACTCACCTTTTTACCCTCTCTGCTCTCTCCACTTTATGCTTTATCTAGTAAGGAATAAACAACTGGGTGTAGGTGGATGTGAAGTGTAATTATTAAAGAACAAGTTATGCACTGCTGTTTTCACTGCTGTGAAATTAAATAACCAAGTACTTTGGCTTTGACTGTATAATTACTGCAGTGATTCATGTGTTTCAGCTGCAACAATGAACTTTTAACTCTAACTGATGCCGTGAGGAGCTTCAGATTTCATGTCCCGTGGTCAAGAAAAATATGTTACTCCATTTCGGAAGGGTCAAATTATTGTCCTGCATCAGGCAAAGACAACAACTAAGGAAATTAAGGCTGAAATGGAACTGGGTTAAGAATTGTCCAACACATTATTAAACCCTGGGAAGATCTAGCTAAACTATTTGTTAGTGAGACACATTAGAGAAAAAACCCTTCAGTTTGCTAGGGAGCATAAAGACTGGATTTTGGAGTGATGGAAAAAGGTCATGTGACCTGATGAGTCCAGATTGAGCCTGTTCCAGAGCGATGGGCATGTCAAGGTAAGAAGGGAAGCTCATGAAGTGAGTCACCCATCACGCATCATGTGTCTGTACAAGCCTCTGGAGGCACTGATGGCTAAGTGGGAGGTGTTTCGCCTGCCATGCGAAAGGCCCGGGTTCAATTTCCAGCCAATGTCCATACCCCAGTTCATATTCTGGAACGCCCATGAAATAAGCTAACGCATACCATAGCAGCTATAAACAGTTCCCTCACCAGACTCTATTGTTTCTGTTTGTTAAAGATAATAACGGTTATTAATTGCAGCTTGTCATGTTACTGATAAATTACAAAGAAATGTAAACTCTGGATAGGAAAACTATCTAACTAACTATTATAGTTTTACACTTACAGATATTTCCTACTTTAAGAAAACGTATCAGTGGGCTGCAAATTAGCTGTTAATTTAGAAACAATAAAATACTTGGTGTAGAATTTTCAAACACACTTCTTAACTGTATAAAAGCCTTTGAGAGATAGAACTACATTTCCAGAGTGTGTGAAGGAACTGGAACTACTTCTTACTGCATTGCTGCAGTGTTGGAAAGTTGCATAAAAGTTCTTAAAGTAAAGATTTATTACAAAATTTATGACACAACAAATAAGTGTAAATTCCCATTCTGTGCATACAGTATAATAGAAAGAAAGTTTGCTTTTAATAAAGATTTTAGATCCTACTTACACCGAGTTTTAATAAAATTATTGTAAATTAAATGAAATTACCTGATTTATCAGATCATCTTTTAGTTGTAGAAAACACCTGTTGTCCTCGAGTTGTTGCTAAAACATAGAAATAACACGCACTTTATCACTTACATATTTTCTTATATCACAAGTTTAATGTTTAATGAACAACCTAAAAACAAGTTATCACAAGTTACTCAAGTTGTCAAGTTACTAAGAAACTTATCACTTATCCTGTATTCACGGTCAGGGGGGAGCCTATCCCAGGAGACTTAGGGCACGAGACAGGGTACACACAGGACAGAGTGCCAAATCCATCGCAGGGCACACACACATATACACACTCACACACTCATTCACACACTACAGTCAATTTGGGAACACCAATTAACCTGACCTGCATATCTTTGGACTGTGGGAGGAAACCGGAGTACCAGGAGGAAACCCACCAAGCACGGGGAGAACATGCAAACCCCATGCACACAGAGACGGGAATCGAGCCTGGCTGGGAATCGAACCTGGACCCTGGAGGTGCAAGGCGACAGTGCTAACCACTATACCACCGTGTAAAAGTATAAACCCATCTGTTCTGAAGATGTCAGAAACATTAAAGTTATGACTTTACTGTTACAAAGCATTGACACTGGAGACTCCTTCCATAAATGTTAAATAACTGTTTTCTTCTACAAGTTCATGTGGATGATAAATAACCTCTAAAGCTCTGTTGTGACAGGTGAGCTCAGTGGTCTCCTCCCCCTGCCTGTTTTGTTCCACTTGTAAACTCCACATCTGTAAAGGAAGAGCATAAGCATATTAAATTAACAAATTAAAGTCAATAAAATGTTAATGATAGAAGTGCTTTAGCCTGCCCATACCTCAAAACAAAGTTTTTTTACTTGCTTCCTGAGTCTTTTAATTTTCTTTTCCTGTCACAACAATAATCTATTAATTGTTGAACAGAGACATCACTAAACACAAAACTGAGGGAGATATTTACAGATTAAATTCTGTCCTCCATACTCACGTGTTTCACGTTTGTTGTTTCCCTTTCATTTCTGAGGAGCTGGACATCTTCTTTGAAGCTTCACATGCACACACACGCACGCACACATTTACACATTAATCACTAGAAAGAAGTGTCAGAATAAAATTATTATAGGCAGGGATGTTTATCTCTGACTGTTAAATCACACAAAGGCTCTTTAAAAACCGCAACATTTGTGTAAGAGAATTATTTTATATGAAAAGGAGTTATTTCTACTCTCTTGCTCTCTTCCAGTCTCCTCTTGCATCTGTCCTTGATGGTGCTAACGCTCCCACGCTCACCTTCTCATTCTTTAGGTCTCTCTCTCTCTCTCTCTCTCTCTATCTCTCCCTGTCTTTTTCCCCCTCTCCCCCTTCCCAGAGACCTTTCTGACAGACATGTGTGTGTGTTTGACTGAGTCTCTTCTGGCACCAGAAAAGGTTATCTACTATGCAAAATTTAAAAACTTTTTACAATTTTTATTCCAGATTTTGAGTGGTCAGAAAGTGATTATACTTTATATTAATATATAGAAAACTAAAGTTTTCTGTAAGATGTTAATTTTACATCATTATTTAGGGAAGGAATCTCCAGTGTCAGCGCTTTGTAACACTCAGAGGTAACACTTATTGTAGTTTCTTGATAACATGACAAGCTGGGTGTTTTTTTTTTTTTACTGAGATGAGGTGATGTACATAGGAGTGTGTTCCTGTAGGCTACATGTATGAGATGTTTGTACTGTTGAATTTCTTTCTCCAGTTCACTGATCTTGGAACTGAGGGTCACAGTTCTGTCCTCCTCCATTTCAGCAGTTCTTTACAGTAAGTGGCTTGTATGAATCCCTGTGCAGAAGTAACAGAAAACAGGATTAAAGATTCATGTTTTAATTACTCACTCATCCTGTGTTTCCTCTGGAATGTAGTTAAGAGTCCTACTCTGGATCTTATGAAGTCCTTCCCAGTAGAGCAAGATCAAAACCTACCTCTTATAGAGTTACCAGCCTCAGAAATTACAAAGTAACAACCGGCACCTCAGATTAGAGACAGAATAACAACTGTTCAAAAGAGGTTATTGCATATTTTGGACGCATTCAGTATTGTGTTACAGTGTAAAAAGAAATAATCCAGAAAGACCATGGAGTTAGAAAGGGTATAAAAACTTTTGACTGGTACTATATATCTATATAAAAAAGGTTTTGTCTGTACATTGGCCAGAACTCTCATTTGTTTATGTTTTTTATACATTGGAGAACCAGAATCTAAACTCATCGAATGTCTGTCTGCATGTTTTGATGAAACTTTGCCAGTAGTTTGCTATTTGCCAGAAGTTAAACCTGAGCCATAAATGAAATCACAATATTAAGAAGTGAAGTTATGAGCAGTTATGTGCCAGATTATAAAGTATATCAAACGTTTTGTGCATCTTATATCGACCGCTGAACAGAATTTAATGAAACTGTTGCAGTAGGGAAGACCGGGACATATTGACACTTTTTACAGTCTTCTGTATTTTGGGATTAATACATCATAATGTTAAAAACACAGTCTTAAATACATATTTTGTATTCATTTAATTTTCATATCTTGTTTCAGTGCTCACTTATAAGCATTTAAATAGTAAGTGTGAACATGTAACGTGTTGTCCCATCAGCTGGCAAGTTGTCACACTATGTGCGGTAAGACATTTACATTTAGGCATTTGCTTTTATCCAGGGCGATTTACAAAAAGGCCTTTGAAGTTTCCTTTGTTGGATAGATACTTCCATTGGTACTAACTAAATGCCATCAGTCGAACATAGTTGGAAAAGTACATTCGGATACCAATGTAGTTAATATTGTGTTATTAGGGCCCAAGCGATATGACATCATCACATTGATGGCATGACTATGATGTGATCACCATCACTATGGCAGGCAGAGCTGCAGTCACCCAGACGCGCAGTTGCCAGGTGATATAGCAGCATGTCTATTTAAGGGCCCTGATAACTGCGCATTTTGTGCAATCATTAGGTAGCACTAGTAAAAGTAAAGACAAGGAAATACGTGCATCAAAACAAATGCAAAGATCCAGCCACGTCTTCACAACAAGCTGGCGTTATTTAGAGGGAGAGAGATCGGCATACTATACGTTCAGCATTTTGGAGCTCTTAATAAAAACCTTAGGGTAACTGTGAAAAAACTTTAAAAATGCTCCATTATTTTTGATTATACACACAAGTGTAGTACATCATTTGAATCTGTAAAGGGTTTAAATTTATGTACACTCAGAAGATCAACATTGTGCAAACAAAACAGGCAGCGATAAATCCTGTCAAACACTCAAACAAATCTCAAACAATGTGACAAACCTTACTAGACAGACTCGTCATCAGAATCATAGGTCTTGCACACAAACTGCTTTGCCAGGGGTGCACTCTTAATGAGCCCACTGTTTGCATTTCATTCACTGCACTCAAGTCTCTCCTGTTCTCAAATTGCTTTGCACAAACCAGTCATAGTTATACATCAGAAACGAGGTTCGCTTGGCATGACGTCCGAGCACAAGTGTGACTAGGGCCATCCCTAGTGCTTATGGTATGCATGGGAAGACCCTCCCATTTGGAGATAGCGTGGTTATGAATTAATGAAAAAGACTGGATGGGGCTCTGGAAACTAAAAATTAAAACTTGTATTCTCTCGGGGCCTATACCCTTACCAAAGATTTGAGTGAGAGAATTGTGTTTTTTCTTTACACTTTATATCTAAACTGAGCGTGCACGCTTAAAGGATAGCGTGCCACTCTCTCTCTCTCGCTGGAGTCTTAGGAAAATAGAGGCTGGGTCTTTGTCTTGTCTTTATGTGTGCTTTGTCTTTTCTTTTCTTTGGCCCTGATACCTTACTGGTGATATGAGTGAATTTTAACACGCTAGAGTCGTTTTAAGACAAAACTTTATGTTTATCCGATCTACATTTTCCATTTATCATCTGTGATTCACTCTGCGATTACCGAACAGGGAGTGTATTTGTCTGACGACAAAATAAGTACAACTTAGTGTAAACAAGGCATCAGTTACTCAACTTTACAGAATGTGATTTCTGTGTATTAATAAGGTAGACAGAGAGTTCTGCTGTACAGAGAGACACGCAGACGTGTGACAAAATTGTTGGTACCCTTCGGTCAAAAGAAAAACTCACAATGGTCACAGAAATAACTTTAATCTGACAAAAGTAATAATAAATAAGAATTCTATAAATGCTTACCAATGAAAGTCAGACATTGCTTTTCAACTATGCTTCAATGAAATTATTAAAAAAATGAACTCTTGGAACAGGCCTGGACAAAAATGATGGTACCCCTAACTTAATAGTTTGTTGCACAACCTTTTGAGGCAATCACTGCAATCAAACGATTCCTGTAACTGTCAATGAGACTTCTGCACCTCTCTGCAGGTATTTTGGCCCACTCCTCATGAGCAAGCTGCTCCATTTGTTTCCGGTTTGAAGGGTGCCTTTTCCAGACAGCATGTTTCAGTTCCTTCCAAAGATGCTTAATAGGATTGAGGTCAGGGCTCATAGAAGGCCACTTTAGAATAGTCCAATGTTTTCCCTCTTAGCCATTCTTGGGTGTTTTTAGCTGTGTTTTGGGTCATTGTCCTGTTGCAAGACCCATGACCTGAGACTGAGACCCAGCTTTCTGACACTGGCCAGCACATTTCTCTCTAGAATCCCTTGATAGTCTTGAGATTTCATTGTACCCTGCACAGATTCAAGACACCCTGTGCCAGATGCAGCAAAGCAGCCACAGAACATAACAGAGCCTCCTCCATGTTTCACAGTAGGGACAGTGTTCTTTTCTTGATATGCTTCATTTTTCCATCTGTGAACATAGAGCTGATGTGCCTTGGCAAAAAGTTTCATTTTTGTCTCATCTGCCCATAGGACATTCTCCCAGAAGCTTTGTGGCTTGTCAACATGTAGTTTGGCATATTCCAGTCTGGCTTTTTTATTATTTGTTTTCAACAATGGTGTCCTCCTTGGTCGTCTCCCATGTAGTCCACTTTGGCTCAAACAATGACGGATGGTGCGATCTGACACTGATTTTCCTTGAGCTTGAAGTTCTTTCTGGGCTCTTTTGTTACCATTCGGATTATCCGTCTCTTTGATTTGTCATCAATTTTCCTCCTGCGGCCACGTCCAGGGAGGTCGGCTACAGTCCCATGGATCTTAAATTTCTGAATAATATGTGCAACTTTAGTCACAGGAACATCTAGCTGCTTGGAAATGGTCTTATAGCCTTTACCTTTAACATGCTTGTCTATAATTTTCTTTTGAATCTCCTGAGACAACTCTTTCCTTTGCTTCCTCTGGTCCATGTTGAGTGTGGTACATACCATGTCACCAAACAACACAGTGACTACCTGGAGCCCTATATATAGGCCCAATGACTGATTACAAGATTGTAGACACCTGTGATGCTAATTAGTGGACACACCTTGAATTAACATGTCCCTTTGGTCACATTATTTTCAGTATTTTCTAGAAGTACCATCATTTTTGTCCAGACCTGTTCCATGAGTTCATTTTTTAAAATAATTCTGTTGAAGCATGGTTGAAAAGCAATGTCTGACTTTCATTGGTTAACATTCATAGACTTTTTTAAAATTATTACTTTTGTCAGATTAAAGTTATTTATGTGACCATTGTGAGTTTTTCTTTCATTGACCGAAGGGTACCAACAATTTTGTCCACGTGTGTATGTGGACTTCAACATGAAATAATAAAAATAATTATAATATCACTGATTACATTAAAGATCAGCAGATTATTTTTGGATTGAACCTCTTAAACCATTTCTACAAAATCTTTAATCATCAACGTGTACTTACGTTAGTAACACTGTGCACAAATATTTACCTATAATATATATACACACTTTTCTTTGCCAAGTCTGTATCCATCTGGTTAACACGAACCTAGCCCACACCTCAATTAGGAATGCAATAATACAATGTAATAAATTGTAAAAAAAAAAATCATAACATACTTTACCTATTAATAAACTGTTATATTTTGGAGTCTCTCTGCAGATTGTTATGCTGTAATCCTGGCCAGAGATTAAGGATAAACTTAAACATTCCATTGTTTCATATTGTTGTCATGGAAACGTTGACAGCTGGTGAGCGTATTGTGTATAACATCACAGAGCTCACGGGGCATGCAAACAGGTGCCTGTTCAAAAATGAGCCAGTAGCTAACATCCTTTAAGGTTTTGTCCTGTGGGTACAGAAAAGCGAGACTTCTGCATTTTTTTGTCATTATACGTTATGCCCTCCATGCACAATTGTGAGAATGTCACAGCGTAAATATGATAAAATAAGAAAAGCTCAGTGTCTTCATCTAGCAAACAATCCATTTTAGGCCAAGGTTTAGGCGGCTACTTGAATGCAGACAGTGTAAGTTCTCAGGCTAGCATATAGGAGCCTCAAATTAGCAACCTATTTTCAAAAAGAGACAGATTCAGACCCCCGCCATTTACACCCAAATCAGATTGGATTCCACCGATGGACAAATTACCCACATAATTCCACACATTAATTGAAAATTATCTAAAATATTTTAATTTCTAAAATATCTAAAATACAACATCCCAAAACAGTTCAGACCGTCTCCAGAAGAGCCTAATCTCACTCCTGAGGAAATTAAGGCTCTGAAGGAGTTAAGGGACAATAAACAGATTGTCATCAAATCTGCAGACTAAGGCAGTGCGATAATATTTGATCGGGAACAATACCTATGGGAGGGATATAGACAATTATATGATAAAAATTATTACATTAAACTAGATAAACCCAACTACCCAGACACTGTGCCCATGGTCAAGTTGATAATCCAATCACTATATGCAAAAAAATATACCAACTCGAAACAATAGTCCTAATTATTAGGGAATATGGAGCCTAGGAGCAGGAGGTTCTACATGCTTCCCAAAATACACAAAGATCCAACCAAATGGACCAAACCTCATGAAATTCCCCTAGGAATGCCTATAGTTTGGATTGCGGCAGCAAAATGCACTATATGGCTGAATTCCTGGACCATTATTTGAATCCCATTTCAATTGGCCATCCCAGCTACGTAAACGACACCGATGATTTTGTCCAAAAACATCAAAGGACTATAAATTCCCTAAAGATTCATCTTATTCACCATAGACATAGATAGCCTTTATACTAATATTGACATCCAAGAAGGAATACAGGCCAGGGTTAGGTTAGGGTAAAAGAATCCGCAGACCCGGGAAAGACCCGGAACATGCGTTGTGCACGGGCCAGCCACTCAGGCCTCATTGTCAGCCTCCTCCAACATGACGGTCGACTGATGTCGCCTATTTAGAGTTTCAAAGCTAAAGGTTTCGCTTTTGAGTAAGCTGTTGTAAAGTCCCTCCATGAGCCCAAACACCCTTAGTAGGGTTGAAATTAAAATCAGGGCCTGGGGGGTTACGATTCGGGGTCATTTCTAATTAGGTTTCCGACATTATACGACGCCTATGGTTAAAGTGAGGCTTAGGATTCTATATGGTGAATGCCTATGGCTTTAAGGTCATACATGAGCACCGAGTAAGGTAAGGGTTGTGGAAAGGGGGTAGGATAAAAGACAAAGAGGGAGACGGTCCCGGGACAGGGTCCAAGGCAAGGAAAGAGGGGGGTAGGGTAGGTTGGGGGATAGGTGAGGAAGACTCGGTACTCTGCAGACCTGAAAGCTGAAGTTAAAGGCTAGAGGTCAGAAAACATTAGGGTTATAGAAAATAAGGGTTCTGCTGACCTAGGGTTCTGGAATTAGGATTTTAAACGAACGGTTATGTTTAGGGTTAAAGTTTAGGTCTAGAGTTCCAAACTAACGGTTAAGTTTAGCTATAAAGTTCTGAAAGCTAAGTTCCTAATTAATGGTTATGGTTAGGTTAAAGGTTTAGGCTTACGGTTAGAACTAGCGGTTGAAGACACTGACGGTTATGTTTTGGGTTCAGGGATTGGAACGGCACAAAATTCTCTTTAGGATTAAGGGTGTGAGCTAAGATTAAAGTCCCCTTTAATCCAACGATATCCTAAATGGTGAGACACGTCATCAGTAGTAAACCATAGAATCATAGGGTGTTTCGGCCTTTTATTACTAGACACCCTCCTCCATGGCGGCCAGCCGTAGGTCGATCAGTCCTCGGCCCGTGTCCCATAGCCAATTGAATAAAATGTTTTTTAATTAATTATTTATTTATTTATGTAAGTAATCATTTTAAAAGTACTATTTAAGAGAATAACCTCACTAATAATCTTAGAGTTAAACATTATTTAAACTGAGACCATTATAGTATCACCTGAACCATAATACGAGACGCACTATACGTATATAAAGAGATAGAAAGTGAAACTATATTTAAATAAAGTGAAGACTGGTAGATAACCATGACTCACCTTCTCTGCCAGTGTTCCTTTGTTAACACCGCTAGGTTTCTGGAAGCACTTGGACAGAGTGTTGCTCCGGGAAGTGTGTGGAGACCATCTAATCCCAGCGGATGACCCCAAAATCAGATCAACAAGCTTCTACTGGGTAGGTTCCGGAGGAAAATTCCTATCAAAATGACAGTAAAAAATCCCCAGCCAAACTAAGCCTTAGTGGAAGGCCAACCCAGCTCCTTACTCGGCATATTTTTCACACTGATGGTGGATTTTCAAGTTATATTGTATTTCATTCAGTGTGTCACAAACATCACGACGCAAAAAACGGCACGAGTCTATCTTTTGTCGTTTAGGAGTTATTTGTTAAAATATACTCCACATTTATGCTCCCATGATGCTCTGGGGCACAGTCGGTTATGGAGCGCCACTAAGGTAAAACATCTTGTAGGGAAGAACGCCACTAGGGTCAAAATTAAATAATTCTAACTAAAATGTCTAATAAATGTGTCTAATTTAATGTTAAGGCCACATTTGCAGCCTAAACATTTTGTATTAGGGTGAAACACAGTTGCGGTCCACCTCATTAATCTAAAAAATTGATCTTTGACCTATTTAATAATTGTGAATTAAATTTTATATTTACTTTAGTCTAAATCTAATATTCCTACGACGCATGAAATAAAAAATACAGATTGAGGATCGCTGCTAAAGTAAAAGGTTAATGTTTTTAATTAAAATATCTAATAAACGTCACTAATTTGCGGCTCAGGCCAAAGTTTCAGCCCAAACATTTTATATCAGGGTAGATTACAGTTGCCATCACCCTCGTTTGCCTAATCAGCGATGTTTGACCTATTTAGTAAATAAATTACAGAAAATATTGAGATTATGTTAGGGCCTAGTGACCTACGACGCATGTTAAATCACTTGTGCCTGAGCTTTAACGCTCTGAATGGGACAAGGTTGGACCAGCAGACGCCTATTTAGGGGTCCCGGAAGGCAGACGGGGATCAATTAAAGGATGCCACGGGACAGCATTGGGTGACAGGTAGAGACACGCAACTAGAGCCTAAGCTACCGATCGCCTTTCAGCTCGGGGTGGACTGAACCTCCGAGGATGGCACGAAATCCTGGGTCTTGTTCGGCCTACTCCTCCCTTCCGAGGGTGACACCGACCCACTAAGCTAGATCTGGGCTAATCCCAAATCATGCTCCAGACGCACGCCCACTGAACCTTGACACCGTATGCGCTTACGCCCGAGGTCTAACGTCCCGTCATATCTCCCTCGCCGATGCGCCCGAGCCCGTTTTTTTCGGCCGCCCTAAACAACGGATCACCCGTGTCTCTCGGTCCAACCGTTACAGCACGTGCTCGTGGATAAGCAGCGAAACTGTTGTCCCCAACTAATAGGGTGCCTGGGTGGGTGTCTATATTAAAATGGTATTATCTTTTATATAGTGAGGTTAACAATTATGATAATCTTTTAACCTCTACCCACCAGGACATGGAGATGGCTTCCAACAAGGTGACCGAGGGCGGCACTGGCTGGGTTAGGTTAGGGTAAAAGAATCCGCAGACCCGGGAAAGACCCGGAACATGCGTTGTGCACGGGCCAGCCACTCAGGCCTCATTGTCAGCCTCCTCCAACATGACGGTCGACTGATGTCGCCTATTTAGAGTTTCAAAGCTAAAGGTTTCGCTTTTGAGTAAGCTGTTGTAAAGTCCCTCCATGAGCCCAAACACCCTTAGTAGGGTTGAAATTAAAATCAGGGCGTGGGGGGTTACGATTCGGGGTCATTTCTAATTAGGTTTCCGACATTATACGACGCCTATGGTTAAAGTGAGGCTTAGGGTTAGGATTAAAATTAAAATGTATTTATTCCCTCAAAAAAGGTTTACGTTGCTCTGGCAACATTTTTCACCTCCGTGGGTCCTGTACTCAAAAATGTTATATAAAAAATGTAAAGTTACAGTGGGTAAAACAATTTTTTATAAAAATGATGGTTACATTTGTGTAATTTTATAATCAACTTTGAAGGGAACACTCACTTCCATAGAATCCATAAAACTACTAAATCATGGTAAAACATTAAGAGAAAAAGGATCATGTTCCAAAAAAGAAGGAAGGAGACGATAGGAAAGAATAGAAGGCGATTCAAAAATAGGGGCCTAGGTCCCAGATGTAATTGGGGGACCCCACTTAAACTGACAGTCCCCCCAAAAAGGTTATCAATTAGGGTTAGCGATGGGGGCGGGATTAGGGTTATCAATTAGGGTTAGCGATGGGGGCGGGATTAGGGTTATCAATTAGGGTTGGAGATGGGGGCGGGGTTAGGGTTAGGAAGGGGAGGGGTTAAGGTTAGGGTTTTGGTATTAAGGTTAAGGTTATGGTAAGGGAAGATGATGACGGTCCATATTTGAGAAGGAACCAGACAAGTAACAATAGAATTAGCTTCTGTTCCTGAACGCTATCCGACGTGTTAAAACTTTCGGAACCCGAGTTAAGTGCTTAAAAGTTCAATAAGTGCAAGCATAAAGAAGAGTACAAAGTACTCAAGTGCTAAAATCCAATACTCCTCCACAAAATCACACACAAAAAAAAGGGGAAAAAAAAGAAGAAGGCCTCTAGGTACCAATCGTAAAACACTTATTATTTCCAACTAAAGCATTCATTATGTCATGATATAATCAAGTCCCATTCCAATTCTCTACATCTTATTTTTCCATTCCTAAATTCATACAATGAAGAATGAATGTCCCAATATACCAACCGTAATCAAATCCATTTATTTATTTATTTATTTATTTATATCTCACAATATTTATTATACATAAAACAAACATCTGAAATAAAATGATTAACCCATAGACCGTTCATTCAGCCCCATTGGAGTCCACGCCTTAATTCTTTTAATCCACTCCATCTCCCTCCTTTTCCTTTGTCCAGTTGTCCATAAAGGATTAGATTCTAAACCGGAAATTCTTAATTGTTCTATACCGTGATCTTTAAAATGTTCTATTAAAAGTGTATCCCTGGTGTATTTTAAAATGCTGTAAATATGTTGCTTCAATCTAGCCCTGAGGGAGTTCTTAGTCTCCCCCACATAACTTATACCACATTGTAGACATGTAATTCTATAAACAATGTTTTCTGTATTTAAATTCAGAGCTTGATTTATTTCAACACCAGCAATATGTGGTATATGACAAAAATAGCGGTCCCAAGTGGACCCCTGCTTTCGGACCGTGGAAACGAATCTGGAGCTACACAAGATGTCCTTAAGATTTTTATTCCTACGATAGGCCGAAATAATCCTAAAATTTTGCAATCCCTGTATCTCTGTTTGAGCCTGTTTAAAATTACTTTTTATTTTACTGTTTATATGTAAAGTGGTCTGAGAATAAGTAGTAATAAAAGGGATGAGGTGTGCGGAGTCTGGCCGCACAGCATCTGGGAGTGAAGTTGTTACATGTCTAAATGTTGCAGCCTTTATGTGTCTGAGAAACCTTTTGGTATAGCCCCTCTTTCTGAGAGCCTGAAATAAAATTGAGGTCGCCTCCTGGAAATCACTTTCTTCTGTACAAATACGAAAAAATCGAATTAACTGTGATTTAATAATACCTTTAAAGGTGTGCTTAGGATGGAAGCTAGATTTGTACAGAAGGGAGTGTGTGTCCGTACTTTTAAAATGTACTTTTGTTTTTATACCATTTGAACCTCCCAAAAGTTTATCCCGAAGTACTGTAATATCCAAAAAGGTGATTTCATGATAATCTAAAGTATATTTCACTGTTATGTTTTTATGATGAGTATTGACCAATTCTATGAACTGTTCAAAACATTCCTTACCGTGCTGCCAGACCCCAAACACGTCATCCAGATATCTATAATACACCAACGGAATCAATGGACATTTTGCCAAGAGTGTGGACTCCCAATCGGCCATGTAAATATTCGCGTATGCCGGTGCGAATTTCTTACCCATCGCCGTCCCTTGAATCTGTAAAAACATTTGGGAGTCAAACTCAAAGTCATTTCGGGTTAAACTAAGTTCCAACAATTCTAACAAATAGCTCTCAGGTCTTGTTGGATCCGGAAATTGTAAGAAGGCTTTCTTTACTGCCTGTATGCCCAGTTCCGTTGAAATGTTTGTATATAGACTATTGATATCGATTGTGAAGAAAAAAGCTGTGTCTGGAATAGTAATGTTTTGCAATTTTCCTATAAAATCATACGAATCTTTTAAATAACTGTTATGCTTTTGTGAGATAGGATTCAAAAAGGCATCGAGATACTGTGCAATACGATATGATTCGCTCCCACAGTCCGAAACAATAGGACGTCCCCTGGGGATCTCTCCGGGCACCGTCCACGCGTCCAACGGAGCATGGATCTTGGGTAATAAATAGAATATTCTAGACCTGGGGTAGTCCGGACCCATTAAATACTGTTTTTGTCTTGCAGTAATAATTTTATCAGAATGCATTTTCTCCAATATCAAATGTATTTTTCGTTTTGTTTCAATCTGTAAAGTATGGGTTAATGGTATGTAGTGATCTCTATTGGCCAATTGTCTCCTGGCCTCATATACATATTGTGCCTTGTCCATTATCACTATCCCCGATCCTTTATCCGCCGGTTTGATAATAATGTCTTTATTTGATTTTAAAGACGCTATGGCGCTTCTCTCTTCTAAGGATAGGTTATTGGCGCGATCTATTTTTATTTTTGTGTTTAAACATCTATAATTTTTGTTAATAAAGCTCCTGATAGGCTTGCTACAAGATTCTAGCGTCGGCTCCCAATTGGATCTAGAAATAAACGGAAGTACCTCTATATTTTTTTCATAATTAAAATGATCAAGAATTTTCAATTTCCTATTGAATGCGTGGATGTCCCCATCGAGAATCCCAGGGTCTATCCCATTCGGTGTAGGGATAAACGTAAGGCCCTTCTGTAATAAACTTATTTCCGCCTGGGACAAATAAAAAGTTTTTGACAAATTAAAAATGTTGGAGTGTTGATTTAAGATACACGTCTCCTCCCTTAATAATTTAACTGATCGCACCAGCTATCGAACATCTGTTGTGCCGTACCTGGTGTCCAGTGTATACCGTCTCTCTCCACCCGAAACAGGAGTTTATTCAGCCCCAAGAGCGGGCTCCCATGAGACTCAATGTACCTATTTATCAACTCCAAATGTTGCTGCTCCTGTGGACACAAGACTTCTGCAAATTGAATGATTGGTGTAAAGACAGTTGCATTCGGGAAGGTCTCCCGAGCCATTCTCCAAAGAGCTTGTAATTGTTTTATTGCCGTTTTATGTGGATGTTGCGTTCTATTGTTAATCCCTACTGATAGGACTACTTTTTGAGTAAATGGATGTGGCTCTAATTTTTGTAAAACCTTAGAGAGATGTAAAAAATTGGCTCCTGGGAAGCTATCTACTTGTACATTAACATTTTGAATTTTAGGGATCCGAGAGAGATTCGAATCCCCAATAAAAACTATGGGTTTGTGTATCTTTATACGCCAATCTACCCCCTTTCTTTCCGTGTTAATATGTCTTGTTGGTCTTACCGGTAGCTTAATCTCCTCTACCATGTCCACGTCGGAGGAGTCCGAAGACGACCACTCGGGCTGCAGCACCATTTGCGATTCCAGAGAGATGGCTTCAGAGCGGGGATTTACAAGAAGAGTCTTTTCTGTCCCCCCAATCATCCTCATGCCCCTCTGGTCGTCGGCACCCACAGCCGAGTTAGTCGCCCCTTCCTCCTCCGGCGTGCACTCTGCAGGAATCAAAGAAGAAGCATTTATTAAATCTTTTTTCTGAACTTCTTTGTGTGTAATCTGCTTTATTCCTATCGGGCTTACCTCTCTATGATGTACCTGTGCTTGAGTCATAATTTTCCTTTTGTTGATGTTCACAGGTGGACCCTTCAGAGGAGGCTGACACGGTGAGTTTCTAAGACCTGTAACATGTGATTTTGTTGAGTTGGTCTGTTTGAGGACGGCAGCATATGAAAGTGGGACAGAACCTTCCAAAGAAGTGGCCTGTTTTTTGAGGATAATGTCCTTACAGGTCACCAAGGTACTGTCTTTTAGTTTATATTTAAACCTGGCTCTGGCCCACTTCACCGCTACCGTCCACTCCAGCTCACTGAATTTTTCTATATGCTCCATCAGAACTATCGCCACTTGTGTGTAGTGTTCCAATAAAATGTGCATGTTGTTTGTCATCCAGTTCAATGTGTTTTGTTTGATTTTATCCATAGTATTGTCCTGTGGTAAAGCTGGTTTTATGAATTGTGTGAGTTTATTGACTTGTCTGCTCATCCCAACTGGAAAATTACCCGTATCCACAGAATTTTCCACGATTTCTGTATGATGTGTTATTTGTATGAATCTAAAGTAAGTTTTAGTCAATATTTTATTAAACCTGTGTTGTGTATCTGGTATTGGCAGAGGCTGTATTAGTTCCCCATTATCTAACTCTGGATACTCCCCCAAGACAGTAAATCTGTTACGTAATTCCACCATAATAATGTACTACTGCATTCAAGAGAGAAAAAAGATAAAAAAAAGAATCCAGAAAAAAAAGGAAAGAAAAAGCACTAACCCAATTTGTTTCAGAAACTTGTCTCCGTTCCTGAAGGTTTCGGATAGCAAACAGTCCAGAGCTGTTGATAATCCAGAATCTGGCTTTAGATGAGTCTTCTACAGGTTCTTAGCTATGGTCGGCTTCCATCAGTTCCAAGAGGCTTAGAGGAAGGAAAGAATGAGGACAAAGACCAGAACTAGGAAGAAGAACCACTAGAAAAGAAAAGCAAAGAAACAAAAATACACATAAAAGAATAAACAAGAAAAATAAGAAAACCAGAGCTCTGGAACAAAGAAAAAGTGGTTAATCTTCCTTTTACAACCAGCAATCCTTGTAGAGTTGGTCAGGCTGCAGTGATAGTCCATCTCCCTTGATCAGTTTTAAAACAGTCCATCTTTATTATTTTTAATTTTAAAAGAAAAGATTTATTTTTGGTGGAAAAAAATAAAACAGAAGAACCTTCAAAGGGTTTTTCAGAGCTAAAAAAAGACTAAAAAAAGAGAACACCAGAAAACCTGACGTTTCGCATCCGTTGATGCTTCTTCAGAGGTTTCTCAATAAGTCCTAGGGAAACCAGGCCTCTATTTATACCAAACCATGTGTATCTGTGAAAAAGATCAATCTAACCTGAATGGAGTTTGCTTCAGTGAGCTGGGATGTAATTGGTTGTTTCCACAGGAGCAGTTAAACTATTGGTAAAATATTTCCCTCCAAAAGGAGGTCCCACCCTAACTTTAATTCAATTGGTCCCCTGGCTGGAGGTCCTCCATCTTGGAAAAATTCCCTTTCAAAAGAGGAGTCCCCCACTATTACTCATTAAAAAACAGAAAATATATGATATAATTTTTCCGTCTCTTAAGAAAAAACGTTTTTTTAAAAATTAAGGGGATTTTTTTTTTTTTTTTTTTTTTTTTTGACAGGACCCAACCAAGGTGTCCAATGGCACTGGCTAAAGGTTAGGATTAAAATTAAAATGTATTTATTCCCTCAAAAAAGGTTTACGTTGCTCTGGCAACATTTTTCACCTCCGTGGGTCCTGTACTCAAAAATGTTATATAAAAAATGTAAAGTTACAGTGGGTAAAACAATTTTTTATAAAAATGATGGTTACATTTGTGTAATTTTATAATCAACTTTGAAGGGAACACTCACTTCCATAGAATCCATAAAACTACTAAATCATGGTAAAACATTAAGAGAAAAAGGATCATGTTCCAAAAAAGAAGGAAGGAGACGATAGGAAAGAATAGAAGGCGATTCAAAAATAGGGGCCTAGGTCCCAGATGTAATTGGGGGACCCCACTTAAACTGACAGTCCCCCCAAAAAGGTTATCAATTAGGGTTAGCGATGGGGGCGGGATTAGGGTTATCAATTAGGGTTAGCGATGGGGGCGGGATTAGGGTTATCAATTAGGGTTAGCGATGGGGGCGGGATTAGGGTTATCAATTAGGGTTGGAGATGGGGGCGGGGTTAGGGTTAGGAAGGGGAGGGGTTAAGGTTAGGGTTTTGGTATTAAGGTTAAGGTTATGGTAAGGGAAGATGATGACGGTCCATATTTGAGAAGGAACCAGACAAGTAACAATAGAATTAGCTTCTGTTCCTGAACGCTATCCGACGTGTTAAAACTTTCGGAACCCGAGTTAAGTGCTTAAAAGTTCAATAAGTGCAAGCATAAAGAAGAGTACAAAGTACTCAAGTGCTAAAATCCAATACTCCTCCACAAAATCACACACAAAAAAAAGGGGAAAAAAAAGAAGAAGGCCTCTAGGTACCAATCGTAAAACACTTATTATTTCCAACTAAAGCATTCATTATGTCATGATATAATCAAGTCCCATTCCAATTCTCTACATCTTATTTTTCCATTCCTAAATTCATACAATGAAGAATGAATGTCCCAATATACCAACCGTAATCAAATCCATTTATTTATTTATTTATTTATTTATATCTCACAATATTTATTATACATAAAACAAACATCTGAAATAAAATGATTAACCCATAGACCGTTCATTCAGCCCCATTGGAGTCCACGCCTTAATTCTTTTAATCCACTCCATCTCCCTCCTTTTCCTTTGTCCAGTTGTCCATAAAGGATTAGATTCTAAACCGGAAATTCTTAATTGTTCTATACCGTGATCTTTAAAATGTTCTATTAAAAGTGTATCCCTGGTGTATTTTAAAATGCTGTAAATATGTTGCTTCAATCTAGCCCTGAGGGAGTTCTTAGTCTCCCCCACATAACTTATACCACATTGTAGACATGTAATTCTATAAACAATGTTTTCTGTATTTAAATTCAGAGCTTGATTTATTTCAACACCAGCAATATGTGGTATATGACAAAAATAGCGGTCCCAAGTGGACCCCTGCTTTCGGACCGTGGAAACGAATCTGGAGCTACACAAGATGTCCTTAAGATTTTTATTCCTACGATAGGCCGAAATAATCCTAAAATTTTGCAATCCCTGTATCTCTGTTTGAGCCTGTTTAAAATTACTTTTTATTTTACTGTTTATATGTAAAGTGGTCTGAGAATAAGTAGTAATAAAAGGGATGAGGTGTGCGGAGTCTGGCCGCACGGCATCTGGGAGTGAAGTTGTTACATGTCTAAATGTTGCAGCCTTTATGTGTCTGAGAAACCTTTTGGTATAGCCCCTCTTTCTGAGAGCCTGAAATAAAATTGAGGTCGCCTCCTGGAAATCACTTTCTTCTGTACAAATACGAAAAAATCGAATTAACTGTGATTTAATAATACCTTTAAAGGTGTGCTTAGGATGGAAGCTAGATTTGTACAGAAGGGAGTGTGTGTCCGTACTTTTAAAATGTACTTTTGTTTTTATACCATTTGAACCTCCCAAAAGTTTATCCCGAAGTACTGTAATATCCAAAAAGGTGATTTCATGATAATCTAAAGTATATTTCACTGTTATGTTTTTATGATGAGTATTGACCAATTCTATGAACTGTTCAAAACATTCCTTACCGTGCTGCCAGACCCCAAACACGTCATCCAGATATCTATAATACACCAACGGAATCAATGGACATTTTGCCAAGAGTGTGGACTCCCAATCGGCCATGTAAATATTCGCGTATGCCGGTGCGAATTTCTTACCCATCGCCGTCCCTTGAATCTGTAAAAACATTTGGGAGTCAAACTCAAAGTCATTTCGGGTTAAACTAAGTTCCAACAATTCTAACAAATAGCTCTCAGGTCTTGTTGGATCCGGAAATTGTAAGAAGGCTTTCTTTACTGCCTGTATGCCCAGTTCCGTTGAAATGTTTGTATATAGACTATTGATATCGATTGTGAAGAAAAAAGCTGTGTCTGGAATAGTAATGTTTTGCAATTTTCCTATAAAATCATACGAATCTTTTAAATAACTGTTATGCTTTTGTGAGATAGGATTCAAAAAGGCATCGAGATACTGTGCAATACGATATGATTCGCTCCCACAGTCCGAAACAATAGGACGTCCCCTGGGGATCTCTCCGGGCACCGTCCACGCGTCCAACGGAGCATGGATCTTGGGTAATAAATAGAATATTCTAG
>JARWBY010000219.1:0-10000 GCA_030347435.1 Clarias fuscus
GGGGGGGGGGGGGGGGGGGGGGGGGGGGGGGGGGGGGGGGGGGGGGGGGGGGGGGGGGGGGGGGGGGGGGGGGGGGGGGGGGGGGGGGGGGGGGGGGGGGGGGGGGGGGGGGGGGGGGGGGGGGGGGGGGGGGGGGGGGGGGGGGGGGGGGGGGGGGGGGGGGGGGGGGGGGGGGGGGGGGGGGGGGGGGGGGGGGGGGGGGGGGGGGGGGGGGGGGGGGGGGGGGGGGGGGGGGGGGGGGGGGGGGGGGGGGGGGGGGGGGGGGGGGGGGGGGGGGGGGGGGGGGGGGGGGGGGGGGGGGGGGGGGGGGGGGGGGGGGGGGGGGGGGGGGGGGGGGGGGGGGGGGGGGGGGGGGGGGGGGGGGGGGGGGGGGGGGGGGGGGGGGGGGGGGGGGGGGGGGGGGGGGGGGGGGGGGGGGGGGGGGGGGGGGGGGGGGGGGGGGGGGGGGGGGGGGGGGGGGGGGGGGGGGGGGGGGGGGGGGGGGGGGGGGGGGGGGGGGGGGGGGGGGGGGGGGGGGGGGGGGGGGGGGGGGGGGGGGGGGGGGGGGGGGGGGGGGGGGGGGGGGGGGGGGGGGGGGGGGGGGGGGGGGGGGGGGGGGGGGGGGGGGGGGGGGGGGGGGGGGGGTGGGGGGGGGGGGGGGGGGGGGGGGGGGGGGGGGGGGGGGGGGGGGGGGGGGGGGGGGGGGGGGGGGGGGGGGGGGGGGGGGGGGGGGGGGGGGGGGGGGGGGGGGGGGGGGGGGGGGGGGGGGGGGGGGGGGGGGGGGGGGGGGGGGGGGGGGGGGGGGGGGGGGGGGGGGGGGGGGGGGGGGGGGGGGGGGGGGGGGGGGGGGGGGGGGGGGGGGGGGGGGGGGGGGGGGGGGGGGGGGGGGGGGGGGGGGGGGGGGGGGGGGGGGGGGGGGGGGGGGGGGGGGGGGGGGGGGGGGGGGGGGGGGGGGGGGGGGGGGGGGGGGGGTGGGGGGGGGGGGGGGGGGGGGGGGGGGGGGGGGGGGGGGGGGGGGGGGGGGGGGGGGGGGGGGGGGGGGGGGGGGGGGGGGGGGGGGGGGGGGGGGGGGGGGGGGGGGGGGGGGGGGGGGGGGGGGGGGGGGGGGGGGGGGGGGGGGGGGGGGGGGGGGGGGGGGGGGGGGGGGGGGGGGGGGGGGGGGGGGGGGGGGGGGGGGGGGGGGGGGGGGGGGGGGGGGGGGGGGGGGGGGGGGGGGGGGGGGGGGGGGGGGGGGGGGGGGGGGGGGGGGGGGGGGGGGGGGGGGGGGGTGGGGGGGGGGGGGGGGGGGGGGGGGGGGGGGGGGGGGGGGGGGGGGGGGGGGGGGGGGGGGGGGGGGGGGGGGGGGGGGGGGGGGGGGGGGGGGGGGGGGGGGGGGGGGGGGGGGGGGGGGGGGGGGGGGGGGGGGGGGGGGGGGGGGGGGGGGGGGGGGGGGGGGGGGGGGGGGGGGGGGGGGGGGGGGGGGGGGGGGGGGGGGGGGGGGGGGGGGGGGGGGGGGGGGGGGGGGGGGGGGGGGGGGGGGGGGGGGGGGGGGGGGGGGGGGGGGGGGGGGGGGGGGGGGGGGTGGGGGGGGGGGGGGGGGGGGGGGGGGGGGGGGGGGGGGGGGGGGGGGGGGGGGGGGGGGGGGGGGGGGGGGGGGGGGGGGGGGGGGGGGGGGGGGGGGGGGGGGGGGGGGGGGGGGGGGGGGGGGGGGGGGGGGGGGGGGGGGGGGGGGGGGGGGGGGGGGGGGGGGGGGGGGGGGGGGGGGGGGGGGGGGGGGGGGGGGGGGGGGGGGGGGGGGGGGGGGGGGGGGGGGGGGGGGTGGGGGGGGGGGGGGGGGGGGGGGGGGGGGGGGGGGGGGGGGGGGGGGGGGGGGGGGGGGGGGGGGGGGGGGGGGGGGGGGGGGGGGGGGGGGGGGGGGGGGGGGGGGGGGGGGGGGGGGGGGGGGGGGGGGGGGGGGGGGGGGGGGGGGGGGGGGGGGGGGGGGGGGGGGGGGGGGGGGGGGGGGGGGGGGGGGGGGGGGGGGTGGGGGTGGGGGTGGGGGGGGGGGGGGGGGGGGGGGTGGGGGGGGGGGGGGGGGGGGTGGGGGGGGGGGGGGGGGGGGGGGGGGGGGGGGGGTGGGGGGGGGGGGGGGGGGGGGGGGGGGGGGGGGGGGGGGGGGGGGGGGGTGGGGGGGGGGGGGGGGGGGGGTGGGGGGGGGGGGGGGGGGGGGGGGGGGGGGGGGGGGGGGGGGGGGGGGGGGGGGGGGGGGGGGGGGGGGGGGGGGGGGGGGGGGGGGGGGGGGGGGGGGGGGGGGGGGGGTGGGGGGGGGGGGGGGGGGGGGGGGGGGGGGGGGGGGGGGGGGGGGGGGGGGGGGGGGGGGGGGGGGGGGGGGGGGGGGGGGGGGGGGGGGGGGGGGGGGGGGGGGGGGGGGGGGGGGGGGGGGGGGGGGGGGGGGGGGGTGGGGGGGGGGGGGGGGGGGGGGGGGGGGGGGGGGGGGGGGGGGGGGGGGGGGGGGGGGGGGGGGGGGGGGGGGGGGGGGGGGGGGGGGGGGGGGGGGGGGGGGGGGGGGGGGGGGGGGGGGGGGGGGGGGGGGGGGGGGGGGGGGGGGGGGGGGGGGGGGGGGGGGGGGGGGGGGGGGGGGGGGGGGGGGGGGGGGGGGGGGGGGGGGGGGGGGGGGGGGGGGGGGGGGGGGGGGGGGGGGGGGGGGGGGGGGGGGGGGGGGGGGGGGGGGGGGGGGGGGGGGGGGGGGGGGGGGGGGGGGGGGGGGGGGGGGGGGGGGGGGGGGGGGGGGGGGGGGGGGGGGGGGGGGGGGGGGGGGGGGGGGGGGGGGGGGGGGGGGGGGGGGGGGGGGGGGGGGGGGGGGGGGGGGGGGGGGGGGGGGGGGGGGGGGGGGGGGGGGGGGGGGGGGGGGGGGGGGGGGGGGGGGGGGGGGGGGGGGGGGGGGGGGGGGGGGGGGGGGGTTGGGTTTGGGGGGGGGGGGGGGGGGGGGGGGGGGGGGGGGGGGGGGGGGGGGGGGGGGGGGGGGGGGGGGGGGGGGGGGGGGGGGGGGGGGGGGGGGGGGGGGGGGGGGGGGGGGGGGGGGGGGGGGGGGGGGGGGGGGGGGGGGGGGGGGGGGGGGGGGGGGGGGGGTGGGGGGGGGGGGGGGGGGGGGGGGGGGGGGGGGGGGGGGGGGGGGGGGGGGGGGGGGGGGGGGGGGGGGGGGGGGGGGGGGGGGGGGGGGGGGGGGGGGGTGGGGGGGGGGGGGGGGGGGGGGGGGGGGGGGGGGGGGGGGGGGGGGGGGGGGGGGGGGGGGGGGGGGGGGGGGGGGGGGGGGGGGGGGGGGGGGGGGGGGGGGGGGGGGGGGGGGGGGGGGGGGGGGGGGGGGGGGGGGGGGGGGGGGGGGGGGGGGGGGGGGGGGGGGGGGGGGGGGGGGGGGGGGGGGGGGGGGGGGGGGGGGGGGGGGGGGGGGGGGGGGGGGGGGGGGGGGGGGGGGGGGGGGGGGGGGGGGGGGGGGGGGGGGGGGGGGGGGGGGGGGGGGGGGGGGGGGGGGGGGGGGGGGGGGGGGGGGGGGGGGGGGGGGGGGGGGGGGGGGGGGGGGGGGGGGGGGGGGGGGGGGGGGGGGGGGGGGGGGGGGGGGGGGGGGGGGGGGGGGGGGGGGGGGGGGGGGGGGGGGGGGGGGGGGGGGGGGGGGGGGGGGGGGGGGGGGGGGGGGGGGGGGGGGGGGGGGGGGGGGGGGGTGGGGGGGGGGGGGGGGGGGGGGGGGGGGGGGGGGGGGGTGGGGGGGGGGGGGTGGGGGGGGGGGGGGGTGGGGGGGGGGGGGGGGGGGGGGGGGGGGGGGGGGGGGGGGGGGGGGTGGGGGGGGGGGGGGGGGGGGGGGGGGGGGGGGGGGGGGGGGGGGGGGGGGGGGGGGGGGGGGGGGGGGGGGGGGGGGGGGGGGGGGGGGGGGGGGGGGGGGGGGGGGGGGGGGGGGGGGGGGGGGGGGGGGGGGGGGGGGGGGGGGGGGGGGGGGGGGGGGGGGGGGGGGGGGGGGGGGGGGGGGGGGGGGGGGGGGGGGGGGGGGGGGGGGGGGGGGGGGGGGGGGGGGGGGGGGGGGGGGGGGTGGGGGGGGGGGGGGGGGGGGGGGGGGGGGGGGGGGGGGGGGGGGGGGGGGGGGGGGGGGGGGGGGGGGGGGGGGGGGGGGGGGGGGGGGGGGGGGGGGGGGGGGGGGGGGGGGGGGGGGGGGGGGGGGGGGGGGGGGGGGGGGGGGGGGGGGGGGGGGGGGGGGGGGGGGGGGGGGGGGGGGGGGGGGGGGGGGGGGGGGGGGGGGGGGGGGGGGGGGGGGGGGGGGGGGGGGGGGGGGGGGGGGGGGGGGGGGGGGGGGGGGGGGGGGGGGGGGGGGGGGGGGGGGGGGGGGGGGGGGGGGGGGGGGGGGGGGGGGGGGGGGGGGGGGGGGGGGGGGGGGGGGGGGGGGGGGGGGGGGGGGGGGGGGGGGGGGGGGGGGGGGGGGGGGGGGGGGGGGGGGGGGGGGGGGGGGGGGGGGGGTGGGGGGGGGGGGGGGGGGGGGGGGGGGGGGGGGGGGGGGGGGGGGGGGGGGGGGGGGGGGGGGGGGGGGGGGGGGGGGGGGGGGGGGGGGGGGGGGGGGGGGGGGGGGGGGGGGGGGGGGGGGGGGGGGGGGGGGGGGGGGGGGGGGGGGGGGGGGGGGGGGGGGGGGGGGGGGGGGGGGGGGGGGGGGGGGGGGGGGGGGGGGGGGGGGGGGGGGGGGGGGGGGGGGGGGGGGGGGGGGGGGGGGGGGGGGGGGGGGGGGGGGGGGGGGGGGGGGGGGGGGGGGGGGGGGGGGGGGGGGGGGGGGGGGGGGGGGGGGGGGGGGGGGGGGGGGGGGGGGGGGGGGGGGGGGGGGGGGGGGGGGGGGGGGGGGGGGGGGGGGGGGGGGGGGGGGGGGGGGGGGGGGGGGGGGGGGGGGGGGGGGGGGGGGGGGGGGGGGGGGGGGGGGGGGGGGGGGGGGGGGGGGGGGGTGGGGGGGGGGGGGGGGGGGGGGGGGGGGGGGGGGGGGGGGGGGGGGGGGTTTTGTGGGGGGGGGGGGGGGGGGGGGGGGGGGGGGGGGGGGGGGGGGGGGGGGGGGGGGGGGGGGGGGGGGGGGGGGGTGGGGGGGGGGGGGGGGGGGGGGGGGGGGGGGGGGGGGGGGGGGGGGGGGGGGGGGGGGGGGGGGGGGGGGGGGGGGGGGGGGGGGGGGGGGGGGGGGGGGGGGGGGGGGGGGGGGGGGGGGGGGGGGGGGGGGGGGGGGGGGGGGGGGGGGGGGGGGGGGGGGGGGGGGGGGGGGGGGGGGGGGGGGGGGGGGGGGGGGGGGGGGGGGGGGGGGGGGGGGGGGGGGGGGGGGGGGGGGGGGGGGGGGGGGGGGGGGGGGGGGGGGGGGGGGGGGGGGGGGGGGGGGGGGGGGGGGGGGGGGGGGGGGGGGGGGGGGGGGGGGGGGGGGGGGGGGGGGGGGGGGGGGGGGGGGGGGGGGGGGGGGGGGGGGGGGGGGGGGGGGGGGGGGGGGGGGGGGGGGGGGGGGGGGGGGGGGGGGGGGGGGGGGGGGGGGGGGGGGGGGGGGGGGGGGGGGGGGGGGGGGGGGGGGGGGGGGGGGGGGGGGGGGGGGGGGGGGGGGGGGGGGGGTGGGGGGGGGGGGGGGGGGGGGGGGGGGGGGGGGGGGGGGGGGGGGGGGGGGGGGGGGGGGGGGGGGGGGGGGGGGGGGGGGGGGGGGGGGGGGGGGGGGGGGGGGGGGGGGGGGGGGGGGGGGGGGGGGGGGGGGGGGGGGGGGGGGGGGGGGGGGGGGGGGGGGGGGGGGGGGGGGGGGGGGGGGGGGGGGGGGGGGGGGGGGGGGGGGGGGGGGGGGGGGGGGGGGGGGGGGGGGGGGGGGGGGGGGGGGGGGGGGGGGGGGGGGGGGGGGGGGGGGGGGGGGGGGGGGGGGGGGGGGGGGGGGGGGGGGGGGGGGGGGGGGGGGGGGGGGGGGGGGGGGGGGGGGGGGGGGGGGGGGGGGGGGGGGGGGGGGGGGGGGGGGGGGGGGGGGGGGGGGGGGGGGGGGGGGGGGGGGGGGGGGGGGGGGGGGGGGGGGGGGGGGGGGGGGGGGGGGGGGGGGGGGGGGGGGGGGGGGGGGGGGGGGGGGGGGGGGGGGGGGGGGGGGGGGGGGGGGGGGGGGGGGGGGGGGGGGGGGGGGGGGGGGGGGGGGGGGGGGGGGGGGGGGGGGGGGGGGGGGGGGGGGGGGGGGGGGGGGGGGGGGGGGGGGGGGGGGGGGGGGGGGGGGGGGGGGGGGGGGGGGGGGGGGGGGGGGGGGGGGGGGGGGGGGGGGGGGGGGGGGGGTGGGGGGGGGGGGGGGGGGGGGGGGGGGGGGGGGGGGGGGGGGGGGGGGGGGGGGGGGGGGGGGGGGGGGGGGGGGGGGGGGGGGGGGGGGGGGGGGGGGGGGGGGGGGGGGGGGGGGGGGGGGGGGGGGGGGGGGGGGGGGGGGGGGGGGGGGGGGGGGGGGGGGGGGGGGGGGGGGGGGGGGGGGGGGGGGGGGGGGGGGGGGGGGGGGGGGGGGGGGGGGGGGGGGGGGGGGGTGGGGGGGGGGGGGGGGGGGGGGGGGGGGGGGGGGGGGGGGGGGGGGGGGGGGGTGGGGGGGGGGGGGGGGGGGGGGGGGGGGGGGGGGGGGGGGGGGGGGGGGGGGGGGGGGGGGGGGGGGGTGGGGGGGGGGGGGGGGGGGGGGGGGGGGGGGGGGGGGGGGGGGGGGGGGGGGGGGGGGGGGGGGGGGGGGGGGGGGGGGGGGGGGGGGGGGGGGGGGGGGGGGGGGGGGGGGGGGGGGGGGGTGGGGGGGGGGGGGGGGGGGGGGGGGGGGGGGGGGGGGGGGGGGGGGGGGGGGGGGGGGGGGGGGGGGGGGGGGGGGGGGGGGGGGGGGGGGGGGGGGGGGGGGGGGGGGGGGGGGGGGGGGGGGGGGGGGGTGGGGGGGGGGGGGGGGGGGGGGGGGGGGGGGGGGGGGGGGGGGGGGGGGGGGGGGGGGGGGGGGGGGGGGGGGGGGGGGGGGGGGGGGGGGGGGGGGGGGGGGGGGGGGGGGGGGGGGGGGGGGGGGGGGGGGGGGGGGGGGGGGGGGGGGGGGGGGGGGGGGGGGGGGGGGGGGGGGGGGGGGGGGGGGGGGGGGGGGGGGGGGGGGGGGGGGGGGGGGGGGGGGGGGGGGGGGGGGGGGGGGGGGGGGGGGGGGGGGGGGGGGGGGGGGGGGGGGGGGGGGGGGGGGGGGGGGGGGGGGGGGGGGGGGGGGGGGGGGGGGGGGGGGGGGGGGGGGGGGGGGGGGGGGGGGGGGGGGGGGGGGGGGGGGGGGGGGGGGGGGGGGGGGGGGGGGGGGGGGGGGGGGGGGGGGGGGGGGGGGGGGGGGGGGGGGGGGGGGGGGGGGGGGGGGGGGGGGGGGGGGGGGGGGGGGGGGGGGGGGGGGGGGGTGGG
This sequence comes from Clarias fuscus, assembly GCA_030347435.1. NCBI lineage: Eukaryota > Metazoa > Chordata > Actinopteri > Siluriformes > Clariidae > Clarias > Clarias fuscus. The sequence goes on from JARWBY010000219.1 coordinate 7,336, forward strand.
GGGGGGGGGGGGGGGGGGGGGGGGGGGGGGGGGGGGGGGGGGGTTTTGGGGGGGTGGGGGGGGGGGGGGGGGGGGGGGGGGGGGGGGGGGGGGGGGGGGGGGGGGGGGGGGGGGGGGGGGGGGGGGGGGGGGTGGGGGGGGGGGGGGGGGGGGGGGGGGGGGGGGGGGGGGGGGGGGGGGGGGGGGGGGGGGGGGGGGGGGGGGGGGGGGGGGGGGGGGGGGGGGGGGGGGGGGGGGGGGGGGGGGGGGGGGGGGGGGGTGGGGGGGGGGGGGGGGGGGGGGGGGGGGGGGGGGGGGGGGGGGGGGGGGGGGGGGGGGGGGGGGGGGGGGGGGGGGGGGGGGGGGGGGGGGGGGGGGGGGGGGGGGGGGGGGGGGGGGGGGGGGGGGGGGGGGGGGGGGGGGGGGGGGGGGGGGGGGGGGGGGGGGGGGGGGGGGGGGGGGGGGGGTGGGGGGGGGGGGGGGGGGGGGGGGGGGGGGGGGGGGGGGGGGGGGGGGTGGGGGGGGGGGGGGGGGGGGGGGGGGGGGGGGGGGGGGGGGGGGGGGGGGGGGGGGGGGGGGGGGGGGGGGGGGGGGGGGGGGGGGGGGGGGGGGGGGGGGGGGGGGGGGGGGGGGGGGGGGGGGGGGGGGGGGGGGGGGGGGGGGGGGGGGGGGGGGGGGGGGGGGGGGGGGGGGGGGGGGGGGGGGGGGGGGGGGGGGGGGGGGGGGGGGGGGGGGGGGGGGGGGGGGGGGGGGGGGGGTGGGGGGGGGGGGGGGGGGGGGGGGGGGGGGGGGGGGGGGGGGGGGGGGGGGGGGGGGGGGGGGGGGGGGGGGGGGGGGGGGGGGGGGGGGGGGGGGGGGGGGGGGGGGGGGGGGGGGGGGGGGGGGGTGGGGGGGGGGGGGGGGGGGGGGGGGGGGGGGGGGGGGGGGGGGGGGGGGGGGGGGGGGGGTGGGGGGGGGGGGGGGGGGGGGGGGGGGGGGGGGGGGGGGGGGGGGGGGGGGGGGGGGGGGGGGGGGGGGGGGGGGGGGGGGGGGGGGGGGGGGGGGGGGGGGGGGGGGGGGGGGGGGGGGGGGGGGGGGGGGGGGGGGGGGGGGGGGGGGGGGGGGGGGGGGGGGGGGGGGGGGGGGGGGGGGGGGGGGGGGGGGGGGGGGGGGGGGGGGGGGGGGGGGGGGGGGGGGGGGGGGGGGGGGGGGGGGGGGGGGGGGTGGGGGGGGGGGGGGGGGGGGGGGGGGGGGGGGGGGGGGGGGGGGGGGGGTGGGGGGGGGGGGGGGGGGGGGGGGGGGGGGGGGGGGGGGGGGGGGGGGGGGGGGGGGGGGGGGGGGGGGGGGGGGGGGGGGGGGGGGGGGGGGGGGGGGGGTGGGGGGGGGGGGGGGGGGGGGGGGGGGGGGGGGGGGGGGGGGGGGGGGGGGGGGGGGGGGGGGGGGGGGGGGGGGGGGGGGGGGGGGGGGGGGGGGGGGGGGGGGGGGGGGGGGGGGGGGGGGGGGGGGGGGGGGGGGGGGTTTGGGGGGGGGGGGGGGGGGGGGGGGGGGGGGGGGGGGGGGGGGGGGGGGGGGGGGGGGGGGGGGGGGGGGGGGGGGGGGGGGGGGGGGGGGGGGGGGGGGGGGGGGGGGGGGGGGGGGGGGGGGGGGGGGGGGGGGGGGGGGGGGGGGGGGGGGTGGGGGGGGGGGTGGGGGGGGGGGGGGGGGGGGGGGGGGGGGGGGGGGGGGGGGGGGGGGGGGGGGGGGGGGGGGGGGGGGGGGGGGGGGGGGGGGTGGGGGGGGGGGGGGGGGGGGGGGGGGGGGGGGGGGGGGGGGGGGGGGGGGGGGGGGGGGGGGGGGGGGGGGGGGGGGGGGGGGGGGGGGGGGGGGGGGGGGGGGGGGGGGGGGGGGGGGGGGGGGGGGGGGGGGGGGGGGGGGGGGGGTGGGGGGGGGGGGGGGGGGGGGGGGGGGGGGGGGGGGGGGGGGGGGGGGGGGGGGGGGGGGGGGTGGGGGGGGGGGGGGGGGGGTGGGGGGGGGGGGGGGGGGGGGGGGGGGGGGGGGGGGGGGGGGGGGGGGGGGGGGGGGGGGGGGGGGGGGGGGGGGGGGGGGGGGGGGGGGGGGGGGGGGGGGGGTTGGGGGGGGGGGGGGGGGGGGGGGGGGGGGGGGGGGGGGGGGGGGGGGGGGGGGGGGGGGGGGGGGGGGGGGGGGGGGGGGGGGGGGGGGGGGGGGGGGGGGGGGGGGGGGGGGGGGGGGGGGGGGGGGGGGGGGGGGGGGGGGGGGGGGGGGGGGGGGGGGGGGGGGGGGGGGGGGGGGGGGGGGGGGGGGGGGGGGGGGGGGGGGGGGGGGGGGGGGGGGGGGGGGGGGGGGGGGGGGGGGGGGGGGGGGGGGGGGGGGGGGGGGGGGGGGGGGGGGGGGGGGGGGGGGGGGGGGGGGGGGGGGGGGGGGGGGGGGGGGGGGGGGGGGGGGGGGGGGGGGGGGGGGGGGGGGGGGGGGGGGGGGGGGGGGGGGGGGGGGGGGGGGGGGGGGGGGGGGGGGGGGGGGGGGGGGGGGGGGGGGGGGGGGGGGGGGGGGGGGGGGGGGGGGGGGGGGGGGGGGGGGGGGGGGGGGGGGGGGGGGGGGGGGGGGGGGGGGGGGGGGGGGGGGGGGGGGGGGGGGGGGGGGGGGGGGGGGGGGGGGGGGGGGGGGGGGGGGGGGGGGGGGGGGGGGGGGGGGGGGGGGGGGGGGGGGGGGG
>JARWBY010000220.1:12500-17500 GCA_030347435.1 Clarias fuscus
CCCCCCCCCCCCCCCCCCCCCCCCCCCCCCCCCCCCCCCCCCCCCCCCCCCCCCCCCCCCCCCCCCCCCCCCCCCCCCCCCCCCCCCCCCCCCCCCCCCCCCCCCCCCCCCCCCCCCCCCCCCCCCCCCCCCCCCCCCCCCCCCCCCCCCCCCCCCCCCCCCCCCCCCCCCCCCCCCCCCCCCCCCCCCCCCCCCCCCCCCCCCCCCCCCCCCCCCCCCCCCCCCCCCCCCCCCCCCCCCCCCCCCCCCCCCCCCCCCCCCCCCCCCCCCCCCCCCCCCCCCCCCCCCCCCCCCCCCCCCCCCCCCCCCCCCCCCCCCCCCCCCCCCCCCCCCCCCCCCCCCCCCCCCCCCCCCCCCCCCCCCCCCCCCCCCCCCCCCCCCCCCCCCCCCCCCCCCCCCCCCCACCCCCCCCCCCCCCCCCCCCCCCCCCCCCCCCCCCCCCCCCCCCCCCCCCCCCCCCCCCCCCCCCCCCCCCCCCCCCCCCCCCCCCCCCCCCCCCCCCCCCCCCCCCCCCCCCCCCCCCCCCCCCCCCCCCCCCCCCCCCCCCCCCCCCCCCCCCCCCCCCCCCCCCCCCCCCCCCCCCCCCCCCCCCCCCCCCCCCCCCCCCCCCCCCCCCCCCCCCCCCCCCCCCCCCCCCCCCCCCCCCCCCCCCCCCCCCCCCCCCCCCCCCCCCCCCCCCCCCCCCCCCCCCCCCCCCCCCCCCCCCCCCCCCCCCCCCCCCCCCCCCCCCCCCCCCCCCCCCCCCCCCCCCCCCCCCCCCCCCCCCCCCCCCCCCCCCCCCCCCCCCCCCCCCCCCCCCCCCCCCCCCCCCCCCCCCCCCCCCCCCCCCCCCCCCCCCCCCCCCCCCCCCCCCCCCCCCCCCCCCCCCCCCCCCCCCCCCCCCCCCCCCCCCCCCCCCCCCCCCCCCCCCCCCCCCCCCCCCCCCCCCCCCCCCCCCCCCCCCCCCCCCCCCCCCCCCCCCCCCCCCCCCCCCCCCCCCCCCCCCCCCCCCCCCCCCCCCCCCCCCCCCCCCCCCCCCCCCCCCCCCCCCCCCCCCCCCCCCCCCCCCCCCCCCCCCCCCCCCCCCCCCCCCCCCCCCCCCCCCCCCCCCCCCCCCCCCCCCCCCCCCCCCCCCCCCCCCCCCCCCCCCCCCCCCCCCCCCCCCCCCCCCCCCCCCCCCCCCCCCCCCCCCCCCCCCCCCCCCCCCCCCCCCCCCCCCCCCCCCCCCCCCCCCCCCCCCCCCCCCCCCCCCCCCCCCCCCCCCCCCCCCCCCCCCCCCCCCCCCCCCCCCCCCCCCCCCCCCCCCCCCCCCCCCCCCCCCCCCCCCCCCCCCCCCCCCCCCCCCCCCCCCCCCCCCCCCCCCCCCCCCCCCCCCCCCCCCCCCCCCCCCCCCCCCCCCCCCCCCCCCCCCCCCCCCCCCCCCCCCCCCCCCCCCCCCCCCCCCCCCCCCCCCCCCCCCCCCCCCCCCCCCCCCCCCCCCCCCCCCCCCCCCCCCCCCCCCCCCCCCCCCCCCCCCCCCCCCCCCCCCCCCCCCCCCCCCCCCCCCCCCCCCCCCCCCCCCCCCCCCCCCCCCCCCCCCCCCCCCCCCCCCCCCCCCCCCCCCCCCCCCCCCCCCCCCCCCCCCCCCCCCCCCCCCCCCCCCCCCCCCCCCCCCCCCCCCCCCCCCCCCCCCCCCCCCCCCCCCCCCCCCCCCCCCCCCCCCCCCCCCCCCCCCCCCCCCCCCCCCCCCCCCCCCCCCCCCCCCCCCCCCCCCCCCCCCCCCCCCCCCCCCCCCCCCCCCCCCCCCCCCCCCCCCCCCCCCCCCCCCCCCCCCCCCCCCCCCCCCCCCCCCCCCCCCCCCCCCCCCCCCCCCCCCCCCCCCCCCCCCCCCCCCCCCCCCCCCCCCCCCCCCCCCCCCCCCCCCCCCCCCCCCCCCCCCCCCCCCACCCCCCCCCCCCCCCCCCCCCCCCCCCCCCCCCCCCCCCCCCCCCCCCCCCCCCCCCCCCCCCCCCCCCCCCCCCCCCCCCCCCCCCCCCCCCCCCCCCCCCCCCCCCCCCCCCCCCCCCCCCCCCCCCCCCCCCCCCCCCCCCCCCCCCCCCCCCCCCCCCCCCCCCCCCCCCCCCCCCCCCCCCCCCCCCCCCCCCCCCCCCCCCCCCCCCCCCCCCCCCCCCCCCCCCCCCCCCCCCCCCCCCCCCCCCCCCCCCCCCCCCCCCCCCCCCCCCCCCCCCCCCCCCCCCCCCCCCCCCCCCCCCCCCCCCCCCCCCCCCCCCCCCCCCCCCCCCCCCCCCCCCCCCCCCCCCCCCCCCCCCCCCCCCCCCCCCCCCCCCCCCCCCCCCCCCCCCCCCCCCCCCCCCCCCCCCCCCCCCCCCCCCCCCCCCCCCCCCCCCCCCCCCCCCCCCCCCCCCCCCCCCCCCCCCCCCCCCCCCCCCCCCCCCCCCCCCCCCCACCCCCCCCCCCCCCCCCCCCCCCCCCCCCCCCCCCCCCCCCCCCCCCCCCCCCCCCCCCCCCCCCCCCCCCCCCCCCCCCCCCCCCCCCCCCCCCCCCCCCCCCCCCCCCCCCCCCCCCCCCCCCCCCCCCCCCCCCCCCCCCCCCCCCCCCCCCCCCCCCCCCCCCCCCCCCCCCCCCCCCCCCCCCCCCCCCCCCCCCCCCCCCCCCCCCCCCCCCCCCCCCCCCCCCCCCCCCCCCCCCCCCCCCCCCCCCCCCCCCCCCCCCCCCCCCCCCCCCCCCCCCCCCCCCCCCCCCCCCCCCCCCCCCCCCCCCCCCCCCCCCCCCCCCCCCCCCCCCCCCCCCCCCCCCCCCCCCCCCCCCCCCCCCCCCCCCCCCCCCCCCCCCCCCCCCCCCCCCCCCCCCCCCCCCCCCCCCCCCCCCCCCCCCCCCCCCCCCCCCCCCCCCCCCCCCCCCCCCCCCCCCCCCCCCCCCCCCCCCCCCCCCCCCCCCCCCCCCCCCCCCCCCCCCCCCCCCCCCCCCCCCCCCCCCCCCCCCCCCCCCCCCCCCCCCCCCCCCCCCCCCCCCCCCCCCCCCCCCCCCCCCCCCCCCCCCCCCCCCCCCCCCCCCCCCCCCCCCCCCCCCCCCCCCCCCCCCCCCCCCCCCCCCCCCCCCCCCCCCCCCCCCCCCCCCCCCCCCCCCCCCCCCCCCCCCCCCCCCCCCCCCCCCCCCCCCCCCCCCCCCCCCCCCCCCCCCCACCCCCCCCCCCCCCCCCCCCCCCCCCCCCCCCCCCCCCCCCCCCCCCCCCCCCCCCCCCCCCCCCCCCCCCCCCCCCCCCCCCCCCCCCCCCCCCCCCCCCCCCCCCCCCCCCCCCCCCCCCCCCCCCACCCCCCCCCCCCCCCCCCCCCCCCCCCCCCCCCCCCCCCCCCCCCCCCCCCCCCCCCCCCCCCCCCCCCCCCCCCCCCCCCCCCCCCCCCCCCCCCCCCCCCCCCCCCCCCCCCCCCCCCCCCCCCCCCCCCCCCCCCCCCCCCCCCCCCCCCCCCCCCCCCCCCCCCCCCCCCCCCCCCCCCCCCCCCCCCCCCCCCCCCCCCCCCCCCCCCCCCCCCCCCCCCCCCCCCCCCCCCCCCCACCCCCCCCCCCCCCCCCCCCCCCCCCCCCCCCCCCCCCCCCCCCCCCCCCCCCCCCCCCCCCCCCCCCCCCCCCCCCCCCCCCCCCCCCCCCCCCCCCCCCCCCCCCCCCCCCCCCCCCCCCCCCCCCCCCCCCCCCCCCCCCCCCCCCCCCCCCCCCCCCCCCCCCCCCCCCCCCCCCCCCCCCCCCCCCCCCCCCCCCCCCCCCCCCCCCCCCCCCCCCCCCCCCCCCCCCCCCCCCCCCCCCCCCCCCCCCCCCCCCCCCCCCCCCCCCCCCCCCCCCCCCCCCCCCCCCCCCCCCCCCCCCCCCCCCCCCCCCCCCCCCCCCCCCCCCCCCCCCCCCCCCCCCCCCCCCCCCCCCCCCCCCCCCCCCCCCCCCCCCCCCCCCCCCCCCCCCCCCCCCCCCCCCCCCCCCCCCCCCCCCCCCCCCCCCCCCCCCCCCCCCCCCCCCCCCCCCCCCCCCCCCCCCCCCCCCCCCCCCCCCCCCCCCCCCCCCCCCCCCCCCCCCCCCCCCCCCCCCCCCCCCCCCCCCCCCCCCCCCCCCCCCCCCCCCCCCCCCCCCCCCCCCCCCCCCCCCCCCCCCCCCCCCCCCCCCCCCCCCCCCCCCCCCCCCCCCCCCCCCCCCCCCCCCCCCCCCCCCCCCCACCCCCCCCCCCCCCCCCCCCCCCCCCCCCCCCCCCCCCCCCCCCCCCCCCCCCCCCCCCCCCCCCCCCCCCCCCCCCCCCCCCCCCCCCCCCCCCCCCCCCCCCCCCCCCCCCCCCCCCCCCCCCCCCCCCCCCCCCCCCCCCCCCCCCCCCCCCCCCCCCCCCCCCCCCCCCCCCCCCCCCCCCCCCCCCCCCCCCCCCCCCCCCCCCCCCCCCCCCCCCCCCCCCCCCCCCCCCCCCCCCCCCCCCCCCCCCCCCCCCCCCCCCCCCCCCCCCCCCCCCCCCCCCCCCCCCCCCCCCCCCCCCCCCCCCCCCCCCCCCCCCCCCCCCCCCCCCCCCCCCCCCCCCCCCCCCCCCCCCCCCCCCCCCCCCCCCCCCCCCCCCCCCCCCCCCCCCCCCCCCCCCCCCCCCCCCCCCCCCCCCCCCCCCCCCCCCCCCCCCCCCCCCCCCCCCCCCCCCCCCCCCCCCCCCCCCCCCCCCCCCCCCCCCCCCCCCCCCCCCCCCCCCCCCCCCCCCCCCCCCCCCCCCCCCCCCCCCCCCCCCCCCCCCCCCCCCCCCCCCCCCCCCCCCCCCCCCCCCCCCCCCCCCCCCCCCCCCCCCCCCCCCCCCACCCCCCCCCCCCCCCCCCCCCCCCCCCCCCCCCCCCCCCCCCCCCCCCCCCCCCCCCCCCCCCCCCCCCCCCCCCCCCCCCCCCCCCCCCCCCCCCCCCCCCCCCCCCCCCCCCCCCCCCCCCCCCCCCCCCCCCCCCCCCCCCCCCCCCCCCCACCCCCCCCCCCCCCCCCCCCCCCCCCCCCCCCCCCCCCCCCCCCCCCCCCCCCCCCCCCCCCCCCCCCCCCCCCCCCCCCCC
>JARWBY010000220.1:45000-59137 GCA_030347435.1 Clarias fuscus
CCCCACCCCCCCCCCCCCCCCCCCCCCCCCCCCCCCCCCCCCCCCCCCCCCCCCCCCCCCCCCCCCCCCCCCCCCCCCCCCCCCCCCCCCCCCCCCCCCCCCCCCCCCCCCCCCCCCCCCCCCCCACCCCCCCCCCCCCCCCCCCCCCCCCCCCCCCCCCCCCCCCACCCCCCCCCCCCCCCCCCCCCCCCCCCCCCCCCCCCCCCCCCCCCCCCCCCCCCCCCCCCCCCCCCCCCCCCCCCCCCCCCCCCCCCCCCCCCCCCCCCCCCCCCCCCCCCCCACCCCCCCCCCCCCCCCCCCCCCCCCCCCCCCCCCCCCCCCCCCCCCCCCCCCCCCCCCCCCCCCCCCCCCCCCCCCCCCCCCCCCCCCCCCCCCCCCCCCCCCCCCCCCCCCCCCCCCCCCCCCCCCCCCCCCCCCCCCCCCCCCCCCCCCCCCCCCCCCCCCCCCCCCCCCCCCCCCCCCCCCCCCCCCCCCCCCCCCCCCCCCCCCCCCCCCCCCCCCCCCCCCCCCCCCCCCCCCCCCCCCCCCCCCCCCCCCCCCCCCCCCCCCCCCCCCCCCCCCCCCCCCCCCCCCCCCCCCCCCCCCCCCCCCCCCCCCCCCCCCCCCCCCCCCCCCCCCCCCCCCCCCCCCCCCCCCCCCCCCCCCCCCCCCCCCCCCCCCCCCCCCCCCCCCCCCCCCCCCCCCCCCCCCCCCCCCCCCCCCCCCCCCCCCCCCCCCCCCCCCCCCCCCCCCCCCCCCCCCCCCCCCCCCCCCCCCCCCCCCCCACCCCCCCCCCCCCCCCCCCCCCCCCCCCCCCCCCCCCCCCCCCCCCCCCCCCCCCCCCCCCCCCCCCCCCCCCCCCCCCCCCCCCCCCCCCCCCCCCCCCCCCCCCCCCCCCCCCCCCCCCCCCCCCCCCCCCCCCCCCCCCCCCCCCCCCCCCCCCCCCCCCCCCCCCCCCCCCCCCCCCCCCCCCCCCCCCCCCCCCCCCCCCCCCCCCCCCCCCCCCCCCCCCCCCCCCCCCCCCCCCCCCCCCCCCCCCCCCCCCCCCCCCCCCCCCCCCCCCCCCCCCCCCCCCCCCCCCCCCCCCCCCCCCCCCCCCCCCCCCCCCCCCCCCCCCCCCCCCCCCCCCCCCCCCCCCCCCCCCCCCCCCCCCCCCCCCCCCCCCCCCCCCACCCCCCCCCCCCCCCCCCCCCCCCCCCCCCCCCCCCCCCCCCCCCCCCCCCCCCCCCCCCCCCCCCCCCCCCCCCCCCCCCCCCCCCCCCCCCCCCCCCCCCCCCCCCCCCCCCCCCCCCCCCCCCCCCCCCCCCCCCCCCCCCCCCCCCCCCCCCCCCCCCCCCCCCCCCCCCCCCCCCCCCCCCCCCCCCCCCCCCCCCCCCCCCCCCCCCCCCCCCCCCCCCCCCCCCCCCCCCCCCCCCCCCCCCCCCCCCCCCCCCCCCCCCCCCCCCCCCCCCCCCCCCCCCCCCCCCCCCCCCCCCCCCCCCCCCCCCCCCCCCCCCCCCCCCCCCCCCCCCCCCCCCCCCCCCCCCCCCCCCCCCCCCCCCCCCCCCCCCCCCCCCCCCCCCCCCCCCCCCCCCCCCCCCCCCCCCCCCCCCCCCCCCCCCCCCCCCCCCCCCCCCCCCCCCCCCCCCCCCCCCCCCCCCCCCCCCCCCCCCCCCCCCCCCCCCCCCCCCCCCCCCCCCCCCCCCCCCCCCCCCCCCCCCCCCCCCCCCCCCCCCCCCCCCCCCCCCCCCCCCCCCCCCCCCCCCCCCCCCCCCCCCCCCCCCCCCCCCCCCCCCCCCCCCCCCCCCCCCCCCCCCCCCCCCCCCCCCCCCCCCCCCCCCCCCCCCCCCCCCCCCCCCCCCCCCCCCCCCCCCCCCCCCCCCCCCCCCCCCCCCCCCCCCCCCCCCCCCCCCCCCCCCCCCCCCCCCCCCCCCCCCCCCCCCCCCCCCCCCCCCCCCCCCCCCCCCCCCCCCCCCCCCCCCCCCCCCCCCCCCCCCCCCCCCCCCCCCCCCCCCCCCCCCCCCCCCCCCCCCCCCCCACCCCCCCCCCCCCCCCCCCCCCCCCCCCCCCCCCCCCCCCCCCCCCCCCCCCCCCCCCCCCCCCCCCCCCCCCCCCCCCCCCCCCCCCCCCCCCCCCCCCCCCCCCCCCCCCCCCCCCCCCCCCCCCCCCCCCCCCCCCCCCCCCCCCCCCCCCCCCCCCCCCCCCCCCCCCCCCCCCCCCCCCCCCCCCCCCCCCCCCCCCCCCCCCCCCCCCCCCCCCCCCCCCCCCCCCCCCCCCCCCCCCCCCCCCCCCCCCCCCCCCCCCCCCCCCCCCCCCCCCACCCCCCCCCCCCCCCCCCCCCCCCCCCCCCCCCCCCCCCCCCCCCCCCCCCCCCCCCCCCCCCCCCCCCCCCCCCCCCCCCCCCCCCCCCCCCCCCCCCCCCCCCCCCCCCCCCCCCCCCCCCCCCCCCCCCCCCCCCCCCCCCCCCCCCCCCCCCCCACCCCCCCCCCCCCCCACCCCCCCCCCCCCCCCCCCCCCCCCCCCCCCCCCCCCCCCCCCCCCCCCCCCCCCCCCCCCCCCCCCCCCCCCCCCCCCCCCCCCCCCCCCCCCCCCCCCCCCCCCCCCCCCCCCCCCCCCCCCCCCCCCCCCCCCCCCCCCCCCCCCCCCCCCCCCCCCCCCCCCCCCCCCCCCCCCCACCCCCCCCCCCCCCCCCCCCCCCCCCCCCCCCCCCCCCCCCCCCCCCCCCCCCCCCCCCCCCCCCCCCCCACCCCCCCCCCCCCCCCCCCCCCCCCCCCCCCCCCCCCCCCCCCCCCCCCCCCCCCCCCCCCCCCCCCCCCCCCCCCCCCCCCCCCCCCCCCCCCCCCCCCCCCCCCCCCCCCCCCCCCCCCCCCCCCCCCCCCCCCCCCCCCCCCCCCCCCCCCCCCCCCCCCCCCCCCCCCCCCCACCCCCCCCCCCCCCCCCCCCCCCCCACCCCCCCCCCCCCCCCCCCCCCCCCCCACCCCCCCCCCCCCCCCCCCCCCCCCCCCCCCCCCCCCCCCCCCCCCCCCCCCCCCCCCCCCCCCCCCCCCCCCCCCCCCCCCCCCCCCCCCCCCCCCCCCCCCCCCCCCCCCCCCCCCCCCCCCCCCCCCCCCCCCCCCCCCCCCCCCCCCCCCCCCCCCCCCCCCCCCCCCCCCCCCCCCCCCCCCCCCCCCCCCCCCCCCCCCCCCCCCCCCCCCCCCCCCCCCCCCCCCCCCCCCCCCCCCCCCCCCCCCCCCCCCCCCCCCCCCCCCCCCCCCCCCCCCCCCCCCCCCCCCCCCCCCCCCCCCCCCCCCCCCCCCCCCCCCCCCCCCCCCCCCCCCCCCCCCCCCCCCCCCCCCCCCCCCCCCCCCCCCCCCCCCCCCCCCCCCCCCCCCCCCCCCCCCCCCCCCCCCCCCCCCCCCCCCCCCCCCCCCCCCCCCCCCCCCCCCCCCCCCCCCCCCCCCCCCCCCCCCCCCCCCCCCCCCCCCCCCCCCCCCCCCCCCCCCCCCCCCCCCCCCCCCCCCCCCCCCCCCCCCCCCCCCCCCCCCCCCCCCCCCCCCACCCCCCCCCCCCCCCCCACCCCCCCCCCCCCCCCCCCCCACCCCCCCCCCCCCCCCCCCCCCCCCCCCCCCCCCCCCCCCCCCCCCCCCCCCCCCCCCCCCCCCCCCCCCCCCCCCCCCCCCCCCCCCCCCCCCCCCCCCCCCCCCCCCCCCCCCCCCCCCCCCCCCCCCCCCCCCCCCCCCCCCCCCCCCCCCCCCCCCCCCCCCCCCCCCCCCCCCCCCCCCCCCCCCCCCCCCCCCCCCCCCCCCCCCCCCCCCCCCCCCCCCCCCCCCCCCCCCCCCCCCCCCCCCCCCCCCCCCCCCCCCCCCCCCCCCCCCCCCCCCCCCCCCCCCCCCCCCCCCCCCCCCCCCCCCCCCCCCCCCCCCCCCCCCCCCCCCCCCCCCCCCCCCCCCCCCCCCCCCCCCCCCCCCCCCCCCCCCCCCCCCCCCCCCCCCCCCCCCCCCCCCCCCCCCCCCCCCCCCCCCCCCCCCCCCCCCCCCCCCCCCCCCCCCCCCCCCCCCCCCCCCCCCCCCCCCCCCCCCCCCCCCCCCCCCCCCCCCCCCCCCCCCCCCCCCCCCCCCCCCCCCCCCCCCCCCCCCCCCCCCCCCCCCCCCCCCCCCCCCCCCCCCCCCCCCCCCCCCCCCCCCCCCCCCCCCCCCCCCCCCCCCCCCCCCCCCCCCCCCCCCCCCCCCCCCCCCCCCCCCCCCCCCCCCCCCCCCCCCCCCCCCCCCCCCCCCCCCCCCCCCCCCCCCCCCCCCCCCCCCCCCCCCCCCCCCCCCCCCCCCCCCCCCCCCCCCCCCCCCCCCCCCCCCCCCCCCCCCCCCCCCCCCCCCCCCCCCCCCCCCCCCCCCCCCCCCCCCCCCCCCCCCCCCCCCCCCCCCCCCCCCCCCCCCCCCCCCCCCCCCCCCCCCCCCCCCCCCCCCCCCCCCCCCCCCCCCCCCCCCCCCCCCCCCCCCCCCCCCCCCCCCCCCCCCCCCCCCCCCCCCCCCCCCCCCCCCCCCCCCCCCCCCCCCCCCCCCCCCCCCCCCCCCCCCCCCCCCCCCCCCCCCCCCCCCCCCCCCCCCCCCCCCCCCCCCCCCCCCCCCCCCCCCCCCCCCCCCCCCCCCCCCCCCCCCCCCCCCCCCCCCCCCCCCCCCCCCCCCCCCCCCCCCCCCCCCCCCCCCCCCCCCCCCCCCCCCCCCCCCCCCCCCCCCCCCCCCCCCCCCCCCCCCCCCCCCCCCCCCCCCCCCCCCCCCCCCCCCCCCCCCCCCCCCCCCCCCCCCCCCCCCCCCCCCCCCCCCCCCCCCCCCCCCCCCCCCCCCCCCCCCCCCCCCCCCCCCCCCCCCCCCCCCCCCCCCCCCCCCCCCCCCCCCCCCCCCCCCCCCCCCCCCCCCCCCCCCCCCCCCCCCCCCCCCCCCCCCCCCCCCCCCCCCCCCCCCCCCCCCCCCCCCCCCCCCCCCCCCCCCCCCCCCCCCCCCCCCCCCCCCCCCCCCCCCCCCCCCCCCCCCCCCCCCCCCCCCCCCCCCCCCCCCCCCCCCCCCCCCCCCCCCCCCCCCCCCCCCCCCCCCCCCCCCCCCCCCCCCCCCCCCCCCCCCCCCCCCCCCCCCCCCCCCCCCCCCCCCCCCCCCCCCCCCCCCCCCCCCCCCCCCCCCCCCCCCCCCCCCCCCCCCCCCCCCCCCCCCCCCCCCCCCCCCCCCCCCCCCCCCCCCCCCCCCCCCCCCCCCCCCCCCCCCCCCCCCCCCCCCCCCCCCCCCCCCCCCCCCCCCCCCCCCCCCCCCCCCCCCCCCCCCCCCCCCCCCCCCCCCCCCCCCCCCCCCCCCCCCCCCCCCCCCCCCCCCCCCCCCCCCCCCCCCCCCCCCCCCCCCCCCCCCCCCCCCCCCCCCCCCCCCCCCCCCCCCCCCCCCCCCCCCCCCCCCCCCCCCCCCCCCCCCCCCCCCCCCCCCCCCCCCCCCCCCCCCCCCCCCCCCCCCCCCCCCCCCCCCCCCCCCCCCCCCCCCCCCCCCCCCCCCCCCCCCCCCCCCCCCCCCCCCCCCCCCCCCCCCCCCCCCCCCCCCCCCCCCCCCCCCCCCCCCCCCCCCCCCCCCCCCCCCCCCCCCCCCCCCCCCCCCCCCCCCCCCCCCCCCCCCCCCCCCCCCCCCCCCCCCCCCCCCCCCCCCCCCCCCCCCCCCCCCCCACCCCCCCCCCCCCCCCCCCCCCCCCCCCCCCCCCCCCCCCCCCCCCCCCCCCCCCCCCCCCCCCCCCCCCCCCCCCCCCCCCCCCCCCCCCCCCCCCCCCCCCCCCCCCCCCCCCCCCCCCCCCCCCCCCCCCCCCCCCCCCCCCCCCCCCCCCCCCCCCCCCCCCCCACCCCCCCCCCCCCCCCCCCCCCCCCCCCCCCCCCCCCCCCCCCCCCCCCCCCCCCCCCCCCCCCCCCCCCCCCCCCCCCCCCCCCCCCCCCCCCCCCCCCCCCCCCCCCCCCCCCCCCCCCCCCCCCCCCCCCCCCCCCCCCCCCCCCCCCCCCCCCCCCCCCCCCCCCCCCCCCCCCCCCCCCCCCCCCCCCCCCCCCCCCCCCCCCCCCCCCCCCCCCCCCCCCCCCCCCCCCCCCCCCCCCCCCCCCCCCCCCCCCCCCCCCCCCCCCCCCCCCCCCCCCCCCCCCCCCCCCCCCCCCCCCCCCCCCCCCCCCCCCCCCCCCCCCCCCCCCCCCCCCCCCCCCCCCCCCCCCCCCCCCCCCCCCCCCCCCCCCCCCCCCCCCCCCCCCCCCCCCCCCCCCCCCCCCCCCCCCCCCCCCCCCCCCCCCCCCCCCCCCCCCCACCCCCCCCCCCCCCCCCCCCCCCCCCCCCCCCCCCCCCCCCCCCCCCCCCCCCCCCCCCCCCCCCCCCCCCCCCCCCCCCCCCCCCCCCCCCCCCCCCCCCCCCCCCCCCCCCCCCCCCCCCCCCCCCCCCCCCCCCCCCCCCCCCCCCCCCCCCCCCCCCCCCCCCCCCCCCCCCCCCCCCCCCCCCCCCCCCCCCCCCCCCCCCCCCCCCCCCACCCCCCCCCCCCCCCCCCCCCCCCCCCCCCCCCCCCCCCCCCCCCCCCCCCCCCCCCCCCCCCCCCCCCCCCCCCCCCCCCCCCCCCCCCCCCCCCCCCCCCCCCCCCCCCCCCCCCCCCCCCCCCCCCCCCCCCCCCCCCCCCCCCCCCCCCCCCCCCCCCCCCCCCCCCCCCCCCCCCCCCCCCCCCCCCCCCCCCCCCCCCCCCCCCCCCCCCCCCCCCCCCCCCCCCCCCCCCCCCCCCCCCCCCCCCCCCCCCCCCCCCCCCCCCCCCCCCCCCCCCCCCCCCCCCCCCCCCCCCCCCCCCCCCCCCCCCCCCCCCCCCCCCCCCCCCCCCCCCCCCCCCCCCCCCCCCCCCCCCCCCCCCCCCCCCCCCCCCCCCCCCACCCCCCCCCCACCCCCCCCCCCCCCCCCCCCCCCCCCCCCCCCCCCCCCCCCCCCCCCCCCCCCCCCCCCCCCCCCCCCCCCCCCCCCCCCCCCCCCCCCCCCCCCCCCCCCCCCCCCCCCCCCCCCCCCCCCCCCCCCCCCCCCCCCCCCCCCCCCCCCCCCCCCCCCCCCCCCCCCCCCCCCCCCCCCCCCCCCCCCCCCCCCCCCCCCCCCCCCCCCCCCCCCCCCCCCCCCCCCCCCCCCCCCCCCCCCCCCCCCCCCCCCCCCCCCCCCCCCCCCCCCCCCCCCCCCCCCCCCCCCCCCCCCCCCCCCCCCCCCCCCCCCCCCCCCCCCCCCCCCCCCCCCCCCCCCCCCCCCCACCCCCCCCCCCCCCCCCCCCCCCCCCCCCCCCCCCCCCCCCCCCCCCCCCCCCCCCCCCCCCCCCCCCCCCCCCCCCCCCCCCCCCCCCCCCCCCCCCCCCCCCCCCCCCCCCCCCCCCCCCCCCCCCCCCCCCCCCCCCCCCCCCCCCCCCCCCCCCCCCCCCCCCCCCCCCCCCCCCCCCCCCCCCCCCCCCCCACCCCCCCCCCCCCCCCCCCCCCCCCCCCCCCCCCCCCCCCCCCCCCCCCCCCCCCCCCCCCCCCCCCCCCCCCCCCCCCCCCCCCCCCCCCCCCCCCCCCCCCCCCCCCCCCCCCCCCCCCCCCCCCCCCCCCCCCCCCCCCCCCCCCCCCCCCCCCCCCCCCCCCCCCCCCCCCCCCCCCCCCCCCCCCCCCCCCCCCCCCCCCCCCCCCCCCCCCCCCCCCCCCCCCCCCCCCCCCCCCCCCCCCCCCCCCCCCCCCCCCCCCCCCCCCCCCCCCCCCCCCCCCCCCCCCCCCCCCCCCCCCCCCCCCCCCCCCCCCCCCCCCCCCCCCCCCCCCCCCCCCCCCCCCCCCCCCCCCCCCCCCCCCCCCCCCCCCCCCCCCCCCCCCCCCCCCCCCCCCCCCCCCCCCCCCCCCCCCCCCCCCCCCCCCCCCCCCCCCCCCCCCCCCCCCCCCCCCCCCCCCCCCCCCCCCCCCCCCCCCCCCCCCCCCCCCCCCCCCCCCCCCCCCCCCCCCCCCCCCCCCCCCCCCCCCCCCCCCCCCCCCCCCCCCCCCCCCCCCCCCCCCCCCCCCCCCCCCCCCCCACCCCCCCCCCCCCCCCCCCCCCCCCCCCCCCCCCCCCCCCCCCCCCCCCCCCCCCCCCCCCCCCCCCCCCCCCCCCCCCCCCCCCCCCCCCCCCCCCCCCCCCCCCCCCCCCCCCCCCCCCCCCCCCCCCCCCCCCCCCCCCCCCCCCCCCCCCCCCCCCCCCCCCCCCCCCCCCCCCCCCCCCCCCCCCCCCCCCCCCCCCCCCCCCCCCCCCCCCCCCCCCCCCCCCCCCCCCCCCCCCCCCCCCCCCCCCCCCCCCCCCCCCCCCCCCCCCCCCCCCCCCCCCCCCCCCCCCCCCCCCCCCCCCCCCCCCCCCCCCCCCCCCCCCCCCCCCCCCCCCCCCCCCCCCCCCCCCCCCCCCCCCCCCCCCCCCCCCCCCCCCCCCCCCCCCCCCCCCCCCCCCCCCCCCCCCCCCCCCCCCCCCCCCCCCCCCCCCCCCCCCCCCCCCCCCCCCCCCCCCCCCCCCCCCCCCCCCCCCCCCCCCCCCCCCCCCCCCCCCCCCCCCCCCCCCCCCCCCCCCCCCCCCCCCCCCCCCCCCCCCCCCCCCCCCCCCCCCCCCCCCCCCCCCCCCCCCCCCCCCCCCCCCCCCCCCCCCCCCCCCCCCCCCCCCCCCCCCCCCCCCCCCCCCCCCCCCCCCCCCCCCCCCCCCCCCCCCCCCCCCCCCCCCCCCCCCCCCCCCCCCCCCCCCCCCCCCCCCCCCCCCCCCCCCCCCCCCCCCCCCCCCCCCCCCCCCCCCCACCCCCCCCCCCCCCCCCCCCCCCCCCCCCCCCCCCCCCCCCCCCCCCCCCCCCCCCCCCCCCCCCCCCCCCCCCCCCCCCCCCCCCCCCCCCCCCCCCCCCCCCCCCCCCCCCCCCCCCCCCCCCCCCCCCCCCCCCCCCCCCCCCCCCCCCCCCCCCCCCCCCCCCCCCCCCCCCCCCCCCCCCCCCCCCCCCCCCCCCCCCCCCCCCCCCCCCCCCCCCCCCCCCCCCCCCCCCCCCCCCCCCCCCCCCCCCCCCCCCCCCCCCCCCCCCCCCCCCCCCCCCCCCCCCCCCCCCCCCCCCCCCCCCCCCCCCCCCCCCCCCCCCCCCCCCCCCCCCCCCCCCCCCCCCCCCCCCCCCCCCCCCCCCCCCCCCCCCCCCCCCCCCCCCCCCCCCCCCCCCCCCCCCCCCCCCCCCCCCCCCCCCCCCCCCCCCCCCCCCCCCCCCCCCCCCCCCCCCCCCCCCCCCCCCCCCCCCCCCCCCCCCCCCCCCCCCCCCCCCCCCCCCCCCCCCCCCCCCCCCCCCCCCCCCCCCCCCCCCCCCCCCCCCCCCCCCCCCCCCCCCCCCCCCCCCCCCCCCCCCCCCCCCCCCCCCCCCCCCCCCCCCCCCCCCCCCCCCCCCCCCCCCCCCCCCCCCCCCCCCCCCCCCCCCCCCCCCCCCCCCCCCCCCCCCCCCCCCCCCCCCCCCCCCCCCCCCCCCCCCCCCCCCCCCCCCCCCCCCCCCCCCCCCCCCCCCCCCCCCCCCCCCCCCCCCCCCCCCCCCCCCCCCCCCCCCCCCCCCCCCCCCCCCCCCCCCCCCCCCCCCCCCCCCCCCCCCCCCCCCCCCCCCCCCCCCCCCCCCCCCCCCCCCCCCCCCCCCCCCCCCCCCCCCCCCCCCCCCCCCCCCCCCCCCCCCCCCCCCCCCCCCCCCCCCCCCCCCCCCCCCCCCCCCCCCCCCCCCCCCCCCCCCCCCCCCCCCCCCCCCCCCCCCCCCCCCCCCCCCCCCCCCCCCCCCCCCCCCCCCCCCCCCCCCCCCCCCCCCCCCCCCCCCCCCCCCCCCCCCCCCCCCCCCCCCCCCCCCCCCCCCCCCCCCCCCCCCCCCCCCCCCCCCCCCCCCCCCCCCCCCCCCCCCCCCCCCCCCCCCCCCCCCCCCCCCCCCCCCCCCCCCCCCCCCCCCCCCCCCCCCCCCCCCCCCCCCCCCCCCCCCCCCCCCCCCCCCCCCCCCCCCCCCCCCCCCCCCCCCCCCCCCCCCCCCCCCCCCCCCCCCCCCCCCCCCCCCCCCCCCCCCCCCCCCCCCCCCCCCCCCCCCCCCCCCCCCCCCCCCCCCCCCCCCCCCCCCCCCCCCCCCCCCCCCCCCCCCCCCCCCCCCCCCCCCCCCCCCCCCCCCCCCCCCCCCCCCCCCCCCCCCCCCCCCCCCCCCCCCCCCCCCCCCCCCCCCCCCCCCCCCCCCCCCCCCCCCCCCCCCCCCCCCCCCCCCCCCCCCCCCCCCCCCCCCCCCCCCCCCCCCCCCCCCCCCCCCCCCCCCCCCCCCCCCCCCCCCCCCCCCCCCCCCCCCCCCCCCCCCCCCCCCCCCCCCCCCCCCCCCCCCCCCCCCCCCCCCCCCCCCCCCCCCCCCCCCCCCCCCCCCCCCCCCCCCCCCCCCCCCCCCCCCCCCCCCCCCCCCCCCCCCCCCCCCCCCCCCCCCCCCCCCCCCCCCCCCCCCCCCCCCCCCCCCCCCCCCCCCCCCCCCCCCCCCCCCCCCCCCCCCCCCCCCCCCCCCCCCCCCCCCCCCCCCCCCCCCCCCCCCCCCCCCCCCCCCCCCCCCCCCCCCCCCCCCCCCCCCCCCCCCCCCCCCCCCCCCCCCCCCCCCCCCCCCCCCCCCCCCCCCCCCCCCCCCCCCCCCCCCCCCCCCCCCCCCCCCCCCCCCCCCCCCCCCCCCCCCCCCCCCCCCCCCCCCCCCCCCCCCCCCCCCCCCCCCCCCCCCCCCCCCCCCCCCCCCCCCCCCCCCCCCCCCCCCCCCCCCCCCCCCCCCCCCCCCCCCCCCCCCCCCCCCCCCCCCCCCCCCCCCCCCCCCCCCCCCCCCCCCCCCCCCCCCCCCCCCCCCCCCCCCCCCCCCCCCCCCCCCCCCCCCCCCCCCCCCCCACCCCCCCCCCCCCCCCCCCCCCCCCCCCCCCCCCCCCCCCCCCCCCCCCCCCCCCCCCCCCCCCCCCCCCCCCCCCCCCCCCCCCCCCCCCCCCCCCCCCCCCCCCCCCCCCCCCCCCCCCCCCCCCCCCCCCCCCCCCCCCCCCCCCCCCCCCCCCCCCCCCCCCCCCCCCCCCCCCCCCCCCCCCCCCCCCCCCCCCCCCCCCCCCCCCCCCCCCCCCCCCCCCCCCCCCCCCCCCCCCCCCCCCCCCCCCCCCCCCCCCCCCCCCCCCCCCCCCCCCCCCCCCCCCCCCCCCCCCCCCCCCCCCCCCCCCCCCCCCCCCCCCCCCCCCCCCCCCCCCCCCCCCCCCCCCCCCCCCCCCCCCCCCCCCCCCCCCCCCCCCCCCCCCCCCCCCCCCCCCCCCCCCCCCCCCCCCCCCCCCCCCCCCCCCCCCCCCCCCCCCCCCCCCCCCCCCCCCCCCCCCCCCCCCCCCCCCCCCCCCCCCCCCCCCCCCCCCCCCCCCCCCCCCCCCCCCCCCCCCCCCCCCCCCCCCCCCCCCCCCCCCCCCCCCCCCCCCCCCCCCCCCCCCCCCCCCCCCCCCCCCCCCCCCCCCCCCCCCCCCCCCCCCCCCCCCCCCCCCCCCCCCCCCCCCCCCCCCCCCCCCCCCCCCCCCCCCCCCCCCCCCCCCCCCCCCCCCCCCCCCCCCCCCCCCCCCCCCCCCCCCCCCCCCCCCCCCCCCCCCCCCCCCCCCCCCCCCCCCCCCCCCCCCCCCCCCCCCCCCCCCCCCCCCCCCCCCCCCCCCCCCCCCCCCCCCCCCCCCCCCCCCCCCCCCCCCCCCCCCCCCCCCCCCCCCCCCCCCCCCCCCCCCCCCCCCCCCCCCCCCCCCCCCCCCCCCCCCCCCCCCCCCCCCCCCCCCCCCCCCCCCCCCCCCCCCCCCCCCCCCCCCCCCCCCCCCCCCCCCCCCCCCCCCCCCCCCCCCCCCCCCCCCCCCCCCCCCCCCCCCCCCCCCCCCCCCCCCCCCCCCCCCCCCCCCCCCCCCCCCCCCCCCCCCCCCCCCCCCCCCCCCCCCCCCCCCCCCCCCCCCCCCCCCCCCCCCCCACCCCCCCCCCCCCCCCCCCCCCCCCCCCCCCCCCCCCCCCCCCCCCCCCCCCCCCCCCCCCCCCCCCCCCCCCCCCCCCCCCCCCACCCCCCCCCCCCCCCCCCCCCCCCCCCCCCCCCCCCCCCCCCCCCCCCCCCCCCCCCCCCCCCCCCCCCCCCCCCCCCCCCCCCCCCCCCCCCCCCCCCCCCCCCCCCCCCCCCCCCCCCCCCCCCCCCCCCCCCCCCCCCCCCCCCCCCCCCACCCCCCCCCCCCCCCCCCCCCCCCCCCCCCCCCCCCCCCCCCCCCCCCCCCCCCCCCCCCCCCCCCCCCCCCCCCCCCCCCCCCCCCCCCCCCCCCCCCCCCCCCCCCCCCCCCCCCCCCCCCCCCCCCCCCCCCCCCCCCCCCCCCCCCCACCCCCCCCCCCCCCCCCCCCCCCCCCCCCCCCCCCCCCCCCCCCCCCCCCCCCCCCCCCCCCCCCCCCCCCCCCCCCCCCCCCCCCCCCCCCCCCCCCCCCCCCCCCCCCCCCCCCCCCCCCCCCCCCCCCCCCCCCCCCCCCCCCCCCCCCCCCCCCCCCCCCCCCCCCCCCCCCCCCCCCCCCCCCCCCCCCCCCCCCCCCCCCCCCCCCCCCCCCCCCCCCCCCCCCCCCCCCCCCCCCCCCCCCCCCCCCCCCCCCCCCCCCCCCCCCCCCCCCCCCCCCCCCCCCCCCCCCCCCCCCCCCCCCCCCCCCCCCCCCCCCCCCCCCCCCCCCCCCCCCCCCCCCCCCCCCCCCCCCCCCCCCCCCCCCCCCCCCCCCCCCCCCCCCCCCCCCCCCCCCCCCCCCCCCCCCCCCCCCCCCCCCCCCCCCCCCCCCCCCCCCCCCCCCCCCCCCCCCCCCCCCCCCCCCCCCCCCCCCCCCCCCCCCCCCCCCCCCCCCCCCCCCCCCCCCCCCCCCCCCCCCCCCCCCCCCCCCCCCCCCCCCCCCCCCCCCCCCCCCCCCCCCCCCCCCCCCCCCCCCCCCCCCCCCCCCCCCCCCCCCCCCCCCCCCCCCCCCCCCCCCCCCCCCCCCCCCCCCCCCCCCCCCCCCCCCCCCCCCCCCCCCCCCCCCCCCCCCCCCCCCCCCCCCCCCCCCCCCCCCCCCCCCCCCCCCCCCCCCCCCCCCCCCCCCCCCCCCCCCCCCCCCCCCCCCCCCCCCCCCCCCCCCCCCCCCCCCCCCCCCCCCCCCCCCCCCCCCCCCCCCCCCCCCCCCCCCCCCCCCCCCCCCCCCCCCCCCCCCCCCCCCCCCCCCCCCCCCCCCCCCCCCCCCCCCCCCCCCCCCCCCCCCCCCCCCCCCCCCCCCCCCCCCCCCCCCCCCCCCCCCCCCCCCCCCCCCCCCCCCCCCCCCCCCCCCCCCCCCCCCCACCCCCCCCCCCCCCCCCCCCCCCCCCCCCCCCCCCCCCCCCCCCCCCCCCCCCCCCCCCCCCCCCCCCCCCCCCCCCCCCCCCCCCCCCCCCCCCCCCCCCCCCCCCCCCCCCCCCCCCCCCCCCCCCCCCCCCCCCCCCCCCCCCCCCCCCCCCCCCCCCCCCCCCCCCCCCCCCCCCCCCCCCCCCCCCCCCCCCCCCCCCCCCCCCCCCCCCCCCCCCCCCCCCCCCCCCCCCCCCCCCCCCCCCCCCCCCCCCCCCCCCCCCCCCCCCCCCCCCCCCCCCCCCCCCCCCCCCCCCCCCCCCCCCCCCCCCCCCCCCCCCCCCCCCCCCCCCCCCCCCCCCCCCCCCCCCCCCCCCCCCCCCCCCCCCCCCCCCCCCCCCCCCCCCCCCCCCCCCCCCCCCCCCCCCCCCCCCCCCCCCCCCCCCCCCCCCCCCCCCCCCCCCCCCCCCCCCCCCCCCCCCCCCCCCCCCCCCCCCCCCCCCCCCCCCCCCCCCCCCCCCCCCCCCCCCCCCCCCCCCCCCCCCCCCCCCCCCCCCCCCCCCCCCCCCCCCCCCCCCCCCCCCCCCCCCCCCCCCCCCCCCCCCCCCCCCCCCCCCCCCCCCCCCCCCCCCCCCCCCCCCCCCCCCCCCCCCCCCCCCCCCCCCCCCCCCCCCCCCCCCCCCCCCCCCCCCCCCCCCCCCCCCCCCCCCCCCCCCCCCCCCCCCCCCCCCCCCCCCCCCCCCCCCCCCCCCCCCCCCCCCCCCCCCCCCCCCCCCCCCCCCCCCCCCCCCCCCCCCCCCCCCCCCCCCCCCCCCCCCCCCCCCCCCCCCCCCCCCCCCCCCCCCCCCCCCCCCCCCCCCCCCCCCCCCCCCCCCCCCCCCCCCCCCCCCCCCCCCCCCCCCC
>JARWBY010000221.1:0-2500 GCA_030347435.1 Clarias fuscus
CCCCCCCCCCCCCCCCCCCCCCCCCCCCCCCCCCCCCCCCCCCCCCCCCCCCCGCCCCCCCCCCCCCCCCCCCCCCCCCCCCCCCCCCCCCCCCCCCCCCGGGCCCCCCCCCCCCCCCCCCCCCCCCCCCCCGCCCCCCCCCCCCCCCCCCCCCCCCCCCCCCCCCCCCCCCCCCCCCCCCCCCCCCCCCCCCCCCCCCCCCCCCCCCCCCCCCCCCCCCCCCCCCCGCCCCCCCGCCCCCCCCCCCCCCCCCCCCCCCCCCCCCCCCCCCCCCCCCCCCCCCCCCCCCCCCCCCCCCCCCCCCCCCCCCCCCCCCCCCCCCCCCCCCCCCCCCCCCCCCGCCCCCCCCCCCCCCCCCCGGGGCCCCCCCCCCCCCCCCCCCCGGGGGGGGGGGGGGGGGGGGGGGGCCCCGGCCCGCCGCGGCCCCCCCCCCCCCCCGCGGCCCCCCCCCCCCCCCCCCCCCCCCCCCCCCCCCCCCCCCCCCCCCCCCCCCCCCCCCCCCCCCCCCCCCCCCCCCCCCCCCCCCCCCCCCCCCCCCCCCCCCCCCCCCCCCCCCCCCCCCCCCCCCCCCCCCCCCCCCCCCCCCCGCCCCGGGCCCCCCCCGCCCCCCCCCCCCCCCCCCCCCCCCCCCCCCCCCCCCCCCCCCCCCCCCCCCCCCCCCCCCCCCCCCCCCCCCCCCCCCCCCCCCCCCGGCCCCCCCCCCCCCCCCCCCCCCCCCCCCCCCCCCCCCCCCCCCCCCCCCCCCCCCCCCCCCCCCCCCCCCCCCCCCCCCCCCCCCCCCCCCCCCCCCCCCCCCCCCCCCCCCCCCCCCCCCCCCCCCCCCCCCCGCCCCCCCCCCCCCCCCCCCCCCCCCGGGCCCCCCCCCCCCCCCCCCCCCCCCCCCCGCCCCCCCCCCCCCCCCCCCCCCCCCGCCCCCCCCCCCCGCCCGCCCCCCCCCCCCCCCCCCCCCCCCCCCCCCCCCCCCCCCCCCCCCCCCCCCCCCCCCCCCCGGGGGGGGGCCCCCCCCCCCCCCCGCCCCCCCCCCCCCCCCCCCCCCCCCCCCCCCCCCCCCCCCCCCCCCCCCCCCCCCCCCCCCCCCCGCCCGCCCCCCCCCCCCCCCCCCCCCCCCCCCCCCCCCCCCCCGCCCCCCCCCCCCCCCCCCCCCCCCCCCCCCCCCCCCCCCCGGGGGGGCCCCGGGGGGGGGGCCCCCCCCCCCCCCCCCCCCCCCCCCCCCCCCCGGGGCCCCCCCCCCCCCCCCCCCCCCCCCCCCCGGGGGGGGGGGGGCCCCCCCCCCCCCCCCCCCCCCCCCCCCCCCCCCCCCCCCCCCCCCCCCCCCCCCCCCCCCCCCGGCCCCCCCGCCCCCCCCCCCCCCCCCCCCCCCCCCCCCCCCCCCCCCCCCCCCCCCCCCCCCCCCCCCCCCCCCCCCCCCCCCCCCCCCCCCCCCCCCCCCCCCCCCCCCCCCCCCCCCCCCCCCCCCCCCCCCCCCCCCCCCCCCCCCCCCCCCCCCCCCCCCCCCCCCCCCCCCCCGCCCCCCCCCCCCCCCCCCCCCCCCCCCCCCCCCCCCCCCCCCCCCCCCCCCCCCCCCCCCCCCCCCCCCCCCCCCCCCCCCCCCCCCCCCCCCCCCCCCCCCCCCCCCCCCCCCCCCCCCCCCCCCCCCCCCCCCCCCCCCCCCCCCCCCCCCCCCCCCCGCCCCCCCCCCCCCCCCCCCCCCCCCCCCCCCCCCCCCCCCCCCCCCCCCCCCCCCCCCCCCCCCCCCCCCCCCCCCCCCCCCCCCCCCCCCCCCCCCCCCCCGGGGCCCCCCCCCCCCCCCCCCCCCCCCCCCCCCCCCCCCCCCCCGGGGGGGCCCCCCCCCCCCCCCCCCCCCCCCCCCCCCCCCCCCCCCCCCCCCCCCCCCCCCCCCCCCCCCCCCCCCCCCCCCGGCGGGGGGCCCCCCCCCGGGGGGGGGGGGGGGGGGGCCCCCCCCCCCCCCCCCCCCCCCCCCCCCCCCCCGCCCCCCCCCCCCCCCCCCCCCCCCCCCCCCCCCCCCCCCCCCCCCCCCCCCCCCCCCCCCCCCCGCCCCCCCCCCCCCCCCCCCCCCCCCCCCCCCCCCCCCCCCCCCCCCCCCCCCCCCCCCCCCCCCCCCCCCCCCCCCCCCCCCCCCCCCCCCCCCCCCCCCCCCCCCCCCCCCCCCCCCCCCCCCCCCCCCCCCCCCCCCCCCCCCCCCCCCCCCCCCCCCCCCCCGCCCCCCCCCCCCCCCCCCCCCCCCCCCCCCCCCCGCCCCCCCCCCCCCCCCCCCCCCCCCCCCCCCCCCCCCCCCCCCCCCCCCCCCCCCCCCCCCCCCCCCCCCCCCCCCCCCCCCCCCCCCCCCCCCCGGGGGGGCCCCGCCCCCCGCCCCCCCCCCCCCCCCCCCCCCCGGCGCGGGCCCCCGCCCCCCGGGCCCCCCCCCCCCCCCCCCCCCCCCCCCCCCCCCCCCCCCCCCCCCCCCCCCCCCCCCCCCCCCCGGGGGGGGCCCCCCCCCCCCCCCCCCCCCCCCCCCCCCCCC
>JARWBY010000221.1:7500-44178 GCA_030347435.1 Clarias fuscus
CCCCCCCCCCCCCCCCCCCCCCCCCCCCCCCCCCCCCCCCCCCCCCCCCCCCCCCCCCCCCCCCCCCCCCCCCCCCCCCCCCCCCCCCCCCCCCCCCCCCCCCCCCCCCCCCCCCCCCCCCCCCCCCCCCCCCCCCCCCCCCCCCCCCCCCCCCCCCCCCCCCCCCCCCCCCCCCCCCCCCCCCCCCCCCCCCCCCCCCCCCCCCCCCCCCCCCCCCCCCCCCCCCCCCCCCCCCCCCCCCCCCCCCCCCCCCCCCCCCCCCCCCCCCCCCCCCCCCCCCCCCCCCCCCCCCCCCCCCCCCCCCCCCCCCCCCCCCCCCCCCCCCCCCCCCCCCCCCCCCCCCCCCCCCCCCCCCCCCCCCCCCCCCCCCCCCCCCCCCCCCCCCCCCCCCCCCCCCCCCCCCCCCCGCCCCCCCCCCCCCCCCCCCCCCCCCCCCCCCCCCCCCCCCCCCCCCCCCCCCCCCCGCCCCCCCCCCCCCCCCCCCCCCCCCCCCCCCCCCCCCCCCCCCCCCCCCCCCCCCCCCCCCCCCCCCCCCCCCCCCCCCCCCCCCCCCCCCCCCCCCCCCCCCCCCCCCCCCCCCCCCCCCCCCCCCCCCCCCCCCCCCCCCCCCCCCCCCCCCCCCCCCCCCCCCCCCCCCCCCCCCCCCCCCCCCCCCCCCCCCCCCCCCCCCCCCCCCCCCCCCCCCCCCCCCCCCCCCCCCCCCCCCCCCCCCCCCCCCCCCCCCCCCCCCCCCCCCCCCCCCCCCCCCCCCCCCCCCCCCCCCCCCCCCCCCCCCCCCCCCCCCCCCCCCCCCCCCCCCCCCCCCCCCCCCCCCCCCCCCCCCCCCCCCCCCCCCCCCCCCCCCCCCCCCCCCCCCCCCCCCCCCCCCCCCCCCCCCCCCCCCCCCCCCCCCCCCCCCCCCCCCCCCCCCCCCCCCCCCCCCCCCCCCCCCCCCCCCCCCCCCCCCCCCCCCCCCCCCCCCCCCCCCCCCCCCCCCCCCCCCCCCCCCCCCCCCCCCCCCCCCCCCCCCCCCCCCCCCCCCCCCCCCCCCCCCCCCCCCCCCCCCCCCCCCCCCCCCCCCCCCCCCGCCCCCCCCCCCCCCCCCCCCCCCCCCCCCCCCCCCCCCCCCCCCCCCCCCCCCCCCCCCCCCCCCCCCCCCCCCCCCCCCCCCCCCCCCCCCCCCCCCCCCCCGCCCCCCCCCCCCCCCCCCCCCCCCCCCCCCCCCCCCCCCCCCCCCCCCCCCCCCCCCCCCCCCCCCCCCCCCCCCCCCCCCCCCCCCCCCCCCCCCCCCCCCCCCCCCCCCCCCCCCCCCCCCCCCCCCCCCCCCCCCCCCCCCCCCCCCCCCCCCCCCCCCCCCCCCCCCCCCCCCCCCCCCCCCCCCCCCCCCCCCCCCCCCCCCCCCCCCCCCCCCCCCCCCCCCCCCCCCCCCCCCCCCCCCCCCCCCCCCCCCCCCCCCCCCCCCCCCCCCCCCCCCCCCCCCCCCCCCCCCCCCCCCCCCCCCCCCCCCCCCCCCCCCCCCCCCCCCCCCCCCCCCCCCCCCCCCCCCCCCCCCCCCCCCCCCCCCCCCCCCCCCCCCCCCCCCCCCCCCCCCCCCCCCCCCCCCCCCCCCCCCCCCCCCCCCCCCCCCCCCCCCCCCCCCCCCCCCCCCCCCCCCCCCCCCCCCCCCCCCCCCCCCCCCCCCCCCCCCCCCCCCCCCCCCCCCCCCCCCCCCCCCCCCCCCCCCCCCCCCCCCCCCCCCCCCCCCGCCCCCCCCCCCCCCCCCCCCCCCCCCCCCCCCCCCCCCCCCCCCCCCCCCCCCCCCCCCCCCCCCCCCCCCCCCCCCCCCCCCCCCCCCGCCCCCCCCCCCCCCCCCCCCCCCCCCCCCCCCCCCCCCCCCCCCCCCCCCCCCCCCCCCCCCCCCCCCCCCCCCCCCCCCCCCCCCCCCCCCCCCCCCCCCCCCCCCCCCCCCCCCCCCCCCCCCCCCCCCCCCCCCCCCCCCCCCCCCCCCCCCCCCCCCCCCCCCCCCCCCCGCCCCCCCCCCCCCCCCCCCCCCCCCCCCCCCCCCCCCCCCCCCCCCCCCCCCCCCCCCCCCCCCCCCCCCCCCCCCCCCCCCCCCCCCCCCCCCCCCCCCCCCCCCCCCCCCCCCCCCCCCCCCCCCCCCCCCCCCCCCCCCCCCCCCCCCCCCCCCCCCCCCCCCCCCCCCCCCCCCCCCCCCCCCCCCCCCCCCCCCCCCCCCCCCCCCCCCCCCCCCCCCCCCCCCCCCCCCGCCCCCCCCCCCCCCCCCCCCCCCCCCCCCCCCCCCCCCCCCCCCCCCCCCCCCCCCCCCCCCCCCCCCCCCCCCCCCCCCCCCCCCCCCCCCCCCCCCCCCCCCCCCCCCCCCCCCCCCCCCCCCCCCCCCCCCCCCCCCCCCCCCCCCCCCCCCCCCCCCCCCCCCCCCGCCCCCCCCCCCCCCCCCCCCCCCCCCCCCCCCCCCCCCCCCCCCCCCCCCCCCCCCCCCCCCCCCCCCCCCCCCCCCCCCCCCCCCCCCCCCCCCCCCCCCCCCCCCCCCCCCCCCCCCCCCCCCCCCCCCCCCCCCCCCCCCCCCCCCCCCCCCCCCCCCCCCCCCCCCCCCCCCCCCCCCCCCCCCCCCCCCCCCCCCCCCCCCCCCCCCCCCCCCCCCCCCCCCCCCCCCGCCCCCCCCCCCCCCCCCCCCCCCCCCCCCCCCCCCCCCCCCCCCCCCCCCCCCCCCCCCCCCCCCCCCCCCCCCCCCCCCCCCCCCCCCCCCCCCCCCCCCCCCCCCCCCCCCCCCCCCCCCCCCCCCCCCCCCCCCCCCCCCCCCCCCCCCCCCCCCCCCCCCCCCCCCCCCCCCCCCCCCCCCCCCCCCCCCCCCCCCCCCCCCCCCCCCCCCCCCCCCCCCCCCCGCCCCCCCCCCCCCCCCCCCCCCCCCCCCCCCCCCCCCCCCCCCCCCCCCCCCCCCCCCCCCCCCCCCCCCCCCCCCCCCCCCCCCCCCCCCCCCCCCCCCCCCCCCCCCCCCCCCCCCCCCCCCCCCCCCCCCCCCCCCCCCCCCCCCCCCCCCCCCCCCCCCCCCCCCCCCCCCCCCCCCCCCCCCCCCCCCCCCCCCCCCCCCCCCCCCCCCCCCCCCCCCCCCCCCCCCCCCCCCCCCCCCCCCCCCCCCCCCCCCCCCCCCCCCCCCCCCCCCCCCCCCCCCCCCCCCCCCCCCCCCCCCCCCCCCCCCCCCCCCCCCCCCCCCCCCCCCCCCCCCCCCCCCCCCCCCCCCCCCCCCCCCCCCCCCCCCCCCCCCCCCCCCCCCCCCCCCCCCCCCCCCCCCCCCCCCCCCCCCCCCCCCCCCCCCCCCCCCCCCCCCCCCCCCCCCCCCCCCCCCCCCCCCCCCCCCCCCCCCCCCCCCCCCCCCCCCCCCCCCCCCCCCCCCCCCCCCCCCCCCCCCCCCCCCCCCCCCCCCCCCCCCCCCCCCCCCCCCCCCCCCCCCCCCCCCCCCCCCCCCCCCCCCCCCCCCCCCCCCCCCCCCCCCCCCCCCCCCCCCCCCCCCCCCCCCCCCCCCCCCCCCCCCCCCCCCCCCCCCCCCCCCCCCCCCCCCCCCCCCCCCCCCCCCCCCCCCCCCCCCCCCCCCCCCCCCCCCCCCCCCCCCCCCCCCCCCCCCCCCCCCCCCCCCCCCCCCCCCCCCCCCCCCCCCCCCCCCCCCCCCCCCCCCCCCCCCCCCCCCCCCCCCCCCCCCCCCCCCCCCCCCCCCCCCCCCCCCCCCCCCCCCCCCCCCCCCCCCCCCCCCCCCCCCCCCCCCCCCCCCCCCCCCCCCCCCCCCCCCCCCCCCCCCCCCCCCCCCCCCCCCCCCCCCCCCCCCCCCCCCCCCCCCCCCCCCCCCCCCCCCCCCCCCCCCCCCCCCCCCCCCCCCCCCCCCCCCCCCCCCCCCCCCCCCCCCCCCCCCCCCCCCCCCCCCCCCCCCCCCCCCCCCCCCCCCCCCCCCCCCCCCCCCCCCCCCCCCCCCCCCCCCCCCCCCCCCCCCCCCCCCCCCCCCCCCCCCCCCCCCCCCCCCCCCCCCCCCCCCCCCCCCCCCCCCCCCCCCCCCCCCCCCCCCCCCCCCCCCCCCCCCCCCCCCCCCCCCCCCCCCCCCCCCCCCCCCCCCCCCCCCCCCCCCCCCCCCCCCCCCCCCCCCCCCCCCCCCCCCCCCCCCCCCCCCCCCCCCCCCCCCCCCCCCCCCCCCCCCCCCCCCCCCCCCCCCCCCCCCCCCCCCCCCCCCCCCCCCCCCCCCCCCCCCCCCCCCCCCCCCCCCCCCCCCCCCCCCCCCCCCCCCCCCCCCCCCCCCCCCCCCCCCCCCCCCCCCCCCCCCCCCCCCCCCCCCCCCCCCCCCCCCCCCCCCCCCCCCCCCCCCCCCCCCCCCCCCCCCCCCCCCCCCCCCCCCCCCCCCCCCCCCCCCCCCCCCCCCCCCCCCCCCCCCCCCCCCCCCCCCCCGCCCCCCCCCCCCCCCCCCCCCCCCCCCCCCCCCCCCCCCCCCCCCCCCCCCCCCCCCCCCCCCCCCCCCCCCCCCCCCCCCCCCCCCCCCCCCCCCCCCCCCCCCCCCCCCCCCCCCCCCCCCCCCCCCCCCCCCCCCCCCCCCCCCCCCCCCCCCCCCCCCCCCCCCCCCCCCCCCCCCCCCCCCCCCCCCCCCCCCCCCCCCCCCCCCCCCCCCCCCCCCCCCCCCCCCCCCCCCCCCCCCCCCCCCCCCCCCCCCCCCCCCCCCCCCCCCCCCCCCCCCCCCCCCCCCCCCCCCCCCCCCCCCCCCCCCCCCCCCCCCCCCCCCCCCCCCCCCCCCCCCCCCCCCCCCCCCCCCCCCCCCCCCCCCCCCCCCCCCCCCCCCCCCCCCCCCCCCCCCCCCCCCCCCCCCCCCCCCCCCCCCCCCCCCCCCCCCCCCCCCCCCCCCCCCCCCCCCCCCCCCCCCCCCCCCCCCCCCCCCCCCCCCCCCCCCCCCCCCCCCCCCCCCCCCCCCCCCCCCCCCCCCCCCCCCCCCCCCCCCCCCCCCCCCCCCCCCCCCCCCCCCCGCCCCCCCCCCCCCCCCCCCCCCCCCCCCCCCCCCCCCCCCCCCCCCCCCCCCCCCCCCCCCCCCCCCCCCCCCCCCCCCCCCCCCCCCCCCCCCCCCCCCCCCCCCCCCCCCCCCCCCCCCCCCCCCCCCCCCCCCCCCCCCCCCCCCCCCCCCCCCCCCCCCCCCCCCCCCCCCCCCCCCCCCCCCCCCCCCCCCCCCCCCCCCCCCCCCCCCCCCCCCCCCCCCCCCCCCCCCCCCCCCCCCCCCCCCCCCCCCCCCCCCCCCCCCCCCCCCCCCCCCCCCCCCCCCCCCCCCCCCCCCCCCCCCCCCCCCCCCCCCCCCCCCCCCCCCCCCCCCCCCCCCCCCCCCCCCCCCCCCCCCCCCCCCCCCCCCCCCCCCCCCCCCCCCCCCCCCCCCCCCCCCCCCCCCCCCCCCCCCCCCCCCCCCCCCCCCCCCCCCCCCCCCCCCCCCCCCCCCCCCCCCCCCCCCCCCCCCCCCCCCCCCCCCCCCCCCCCCCCCCCCCCCCCCCCCCCCCCCCCCCCCCCCCCCCCCCCCCCCCCCCCCCCCCCCCCCCCCCCCCCCCCCCCCCCCCCCCCCCCCCCCCCCCCCCCCCCCCCCCCCCCCCCCCCCCCCCCCCCCCCCCCCCCCCCCCCCCCCCCCCCCCCCCCCCCCCCCGCCCCCCCCCCCCCCCCCCCCCCCCCCCCCCCCCCCCCCCCCCCCCCCCCCCCCCCCCCCCCCCCCCCCCCCCCCCCCCCCCCCCCCCCCCCCCCCCCCCCCCCCCCCCCCCCCCCCCCCCCCCCCCCCCCCCCCCCCCCCCCCCCCCCCCCCCCCCCCCCCCCCCCCCCCCCCCCCCCCCCCCCCCCCCCCCCCCCCCCCCCCCCCCCCCCCCCCCCCCCCCCCCCCCCCCCCCCCCCCCCCCCCCCCCCCCCCCCCCCCCCCCCCCCCCCCCCCCCCCCCCCCCCCCCCCCCCCCCCCCCCCCCCCCCCCCCCCCCCCCCCCCCCCCCCCCCCCCCCCCCCCCCCCCCCCCCCCCCCCCCCCCCCCCCCCCCCCCCCCCCCCCCCCCCCCCCCCCCCCCCCCCCCCCCCCCCCCCCCCCCCCCCCCCCCCCCCCCCCCCCCCCCCCCCCCCCCCCCCCCCCCCCCCCCCCCCCCCCCCCCCCCCCCCCCCCCCCCCCCCCCCCCCCCCCCCCCCCCCCCCCCCCCCCCCCCCCCCCCCCCCCCCCCCCCCCCCCCCCCCCCCCCCCCCCCCCCCCCCCCCCCCCCCCCCCCCCCCCCCCCCCCCCCCCCCCCCCCCCCCCCCCCCCCCCCCCCCCCCCCCCCCCCCCCCCCCCCCCCCCCCCCCCCCCCCCCCCCCCCCCCCCCCCCCCCCCCCCCCCCCCCCCCCCCCCCCCCCCCCCCCCCCCCCCCCCCCCCCCCCCCCCCCCCCCCCCCCCCCCCCCCCCCCCCCCCCCCCCCCCCCCCCCCCCCCCCCCCCCCCCCCCCCCCCCCCCCCCCCCCCCCCCCCCCCCCCCCCCCCCCCCCCCCCCCCCCCCCCCCCCCCCCCCCCCCCCCCCCCCCCCCCCCCCCCCCCCCCCCCCCCCCCCCCCCCCCCCCCCCCCCCCCCCCCCCCCCCCCCCCCCCCCCCCCCCCCCCCCCCCCCCCCCCCCCCCCCCCCCCCCCCCCCCCCCCCCCCCCCCCCCCCCCCCCCCCCCCCCCCCCCCCCCCCCCCCCCCCCCCCCCCCCCCCCCCCCCCCCCCCCCCCCCCCCCCCCCCCCCCCCCCCCCCCCCCCCCCCCCCCCCCCCCCCCCCCCCCCCCCCCCCCCCCCCCCCCCCCCCCCCCCCCCCCCCCCCCCCCCCCCCCCCCCCCCCCCCCCCCCCCCCCCCCCCCCCCCCCCCCCCCCCCCCCCCCCCCCCCCCCCCCCCCCCCCCCCCCCCCCCCCCCCCCCCCCCCCCCCCCCCCCCCCCCCCCCCCCCCCCCCCCCCCCCCCCCCCCCCCCCCCCCCCCCCCCCCCCCCCCCCCCCCCCCCCCCCCCCCCCCCCCCCCCCCCCCCCCCCCCCCCCCCCCCCCCCCCCCCCCCCCCCCCCCCCCCCCCCCCCCCCCCCCCCCCCCCCCCCCCCCCCCCCCCCCCCCCCCCCCCCCCCCCCCCCCCCCCCCCCCCCCCCCCCCCCCCCCCCCCCCCCCCCCCCCCCCCCCCCCCCCCCCCCCCCCCCCCCCCCCCCCCCCCCCCCCCCCCCCCCCCCCCCCCCCCCCCCCCCCCCCCCCCCCCCCCCCCCCCCCCCCCCCCCCCCCCCCCCCCCCCCCCCCCCCCCCCCCCCCCCCCCCCCCCCCCCCCCCCCCCCCCCCCCCCCCCCCCCCCCCCCCCCCCCCCCCCCCCCCCCCCCCCCCCCCCCCCCCCCCCCCCCCCCCCCCCCCCCCCCCCCCCCCCCCCCCCCCCCCCCCCCCCCCCCCCCCCCCCCCCCCCCCCCCCCCCCCCCCCCCCCCCCCCCCCCCCCCCCCCCCCCCCCCCCCCCCCCCCCCCCCCCCCCCCCCCCCCCCCCCCCCCCCCCCCCCCCCCCCCCCCCCCCCCCCCCCCCCCCCCCCCCCCCCCCCCCCCCCCCCCCCCCCCCCCCCCCCCCCCCCCCCCCCCCCCCCCCCCCCCCCCCCCCCCCCCCCCCCCCCCCCCCCCCCCCCCCCCCCCCCCCCCCCCCCCCCCCCCCCCCCCCCCCCCCCCCCCCCCCCCCCCCCCCCCCCCCCCCCCCCCCCCCCCCCCCCCCCCCCCCCCCCCCCCCCCCCCCCCCCCCCCCCCCCCCCCCCCCCCCCCCCCCCCCCCCCCCCCCCCCCCCCCCCCCCCCCCCCCCCCCCCCCCCCCCCCCCCCCCCCCCCCCCCCCCCCCCCCCCCCCCCCCCCCCCCCCCCCCCCCCCCCCCCCCCCCCCCCCCCCCCCCCCCCCCCCCCCCCCCCCCCCCCCCCCCCCCCCCCCCCCCCCCCCCCCCCCCCCCCCCCCCCCCCCCCCCCCCCCCCCCCCCCCCCCCCCCCCCCCCCCCCCCCCCCCCCCCCCCCCCCCCCCCCCCCCCCCCCCCCCCCCCCCCCCCCCCCCCCCCCCCCCCCCCCCCCCCCCCCCCCCCCCCCCCCCCCCCCCCCCCCCCCCCCCCCCCCCCCCCCCCCCCCCCCCCCCCCCCCCCCCCCCCCCCCCCCCCCCCCCCCCCCCCCCCCCCCCCCCCCCCCCCCCCCCCCCCCCCCCCCCCCCCCCCCCCCCCCCCCCCCCCCCCCCCCCCCCCCCCCCCCCCCCCCCCCCCCCCCCCCCCCCCCCCCCCCCCCCCCCCCCCCCCCCCCCCCCCCCCCCCCCCCCCCCCCCCCCCCCCCCCCCCCCCCCCCCCCCCCCCCCCCCCCCCCCCCCCCCCCCCCCCCCCCCCCCCCCCCCCCCCCCCCCCCCCCCCCCCCCCCCCCCCCCCCCCCCCCCCCCCCCCCCCCCCCCCCCCCCCCCCCCCCCCCCCCCCCCCCCCCCCCCCCCCCCCCCCCCCCCCCCCCCCCCCCCCCCCCCCCCCCCCCCCCCCCCCCCCCCCCCCCCCCCCCCCCCCCCCCCCCCCCCCCCCCCCCCCCCCCCCCCCCCCCCCCCCCCCCCCCCCCCCCCCCCCCCCCCCCCCCCCCCCCCCCCCCCCCCCCCCCCCCCCCCCCCCCCCCCCCCCCCCCCCCCCCCCCCCCCCCCCCCCCCCCCCCCCCCCCCCCCCCCCCCCCCCCCCCCCCCCCCCCCCCCCCCCCCCCCCCCCCCCCCCCCCCCCCCCCCCCCCCCCCCCCCCCCCCCCCCCCCCCCCCCCCCCCCCCCCCCCCCCCCCCCCCCCCCCCCCCCCCCCCCCCCCCCCCCCCCCCCCCCCCCCCCCCCCCCCCCCCCCCCCCCCCCCCCCCCCCCCCCCCCCCCCCCCCCCCCCCCCCCCCCCCCCCCCCCCCCCCCCCCCCCCCCCCCCCCCCCCCCCCCCCCCCCCCCCCCCCCCCCCCCCCCCCCCCCCCCCCCCCCCCCCCCCCCCCCCCCCCCCCCCCCCCCCCCCCCCCCCCCCCCCCCCCCCCCCCCCCCCCCCCCCCCCCCCCCCCCCCCCCCCCCCCCCCCCCCCCCCCCCCCCCCCCCCCCCCCCCCCCCCCCCCCCCCCCCCCCCCCCCCCCCCCCCCCCCCCCCCCCCCCCCCCCCCCCCCCCCCCCCCCCCCCCCCCCCCCCCCCCCCCCCCCCCCCCCCCCCCCCCCCCCCCCCCCCCCCCCCCCCCCCCCCCCCCCCCCCCCCCCCCCCCCCCCCCCCCCCCCCCCCCCCCCCCCCCCCCCCCCCCCCCCCCCCCCCCCCCCCCCCCCCCCCCCCCCCCCCCCCCCCCCCCCCCCCCCCCCCCCCCCCCCCCCCCCCCCCCCCCCCCCCCCCCCCCCCCCCCCCCCCCCCCCCCCCCCCCCCCCCCCCCCCCCCCCCCCCCCCCCCCCCCCCCCCCCCCCCCCCCCCCCCCCCCCCCCCCCCCCCCCCCCCCCCCCCCCCCCCCCCCCCCCCCCCCCCCCCCCCCCCCCCCCCCCCCCCCCCCCCCCCCCCCCCCCCCCCCCCCCCCCCCCCCCCCCCCCCCCCCCCCCCCCCCCCCCCCCCCCCCCCCCCCCCCCCCCCCCCCCCCCCCCCCCCCCCCCCCCCCCCCCCCCCCCCCCCCCCCCCCCCCCCCCCCCCCCCCCCCCCCCCCCCCCCCCCCCCCCCCCCCCCCCCCCCCCCCCCCCCCCCCCCCCCCCCCCCCCCCCCCCCCCCCCCCCCCCCCCCCCCCCCCCCCCCCCCCCCCCCCCCCCCCCCCCCCCCCCCCCCCCCCCCCCCCCCCCCCCCCCCCCCCCCCCCCCCCCCCCCCCCCCCCCCCCCCCCCCCCCCCCCCCCCCCCCCCCCCCCCCCCCCCCCCCCCCCCCCCCCCCCCCCCCCCCCCCCCCCCCCCCCCCCCCCCCCCCCCCCCCCCCCCCCCCCCCCCCCCCCCCCCCCCCCCCCCCCCCCCCCCCCCCCCCCCCCCCCCCCCCCCCCCCCCCCCCCCCCCCCCCCCCCCCCCCCCCCCCCCCCCCCCCCCCCCCCCCCCCCCCCCCCCCCCCCCCCCCCCCCCCCCCCCCCCCCCCCCCCCCCCCCCCCCCCCCCCCCCCCCCCCCCCCCCCCCCCCCCCCCCCCCCCCCCCCCCCCCCCCCCCCCCCCCCCCCCCCCCCCCCCCCCCCCCCCCCCCCCCCCCCCCCCCCCCCCCCCCCCCCCCCCCCCCCCCCCCCCCCCCCCCCCCCCCCCCCCCCCCCCCCCCCCCCCCCCCCCCCCCCCCCCCCCCCCCCCCCCCCCCCCCCCCCCCCCCCCCCCCCCCCCCCCCCCCCCCCCCCCCCCCCCCCCCCCCCCCCCCCCCCCCCCCCCCCCCCCCCCCCCCCCCCCCCCCCCCCCCCCCCCCCCCCCCCCCCCCCCCCCCCCCCCCCCCCCCCCCCCCCCCCCCCCCCCCCCCCCCCCCCCCCCCCCCCCCCCCCCCCCCCCCCCCCCCCCCCCCCCCCCCCCCCCCCCCCCCCCCCCCCCCCCCCCCCCCCCCCCCCCCCCCCCCCCCCCCCCCCCCCCCCCCCCCCCCCCCCCCCCCCCCCCCCCCCCCCCCCCCCCCCCCCCCCCCCCCCCCCCCCCCCCCCCCCCCCCCCCCCCCCCCCCCCCCCCCCCCCCCCCCCCCCCCCCCCCCCCCCCCCCCCCCCCCCCCCCCCCCCCCCCCCCCCCCCCCCCCCCCCCCCCCCCCCCCCCCCCCCCCCCCCCCCCCCCCCCCCCCCCCCCCCCCCCCCCCCCCCCCCCCCCCCCCCCCCCCCCCCCCCCCCCCCCCCCCCCCCCCCCCCCCCCCCCCCCCCCCCCCCCCCCCCCCCCCCCCCCCCCCCCCCCCCCCCCCCCCCCCCCCCCCCCCCCCCCCCCCCCCCCCCCCCCCCCCCCCCCCCCCCCCCCCCCCCCCCCCCCCCCCCCCCCCCCCCCCCCCCCCCCCCCCCCCCCCCCCCCCCCCCCCCCCCCCCCCCCCCCCCCCCCCCCCCCCCCCCCCCCCCCCCCCCCCCCCCCCCCCCCCCCCCCCCCCCCCCCCCCCCCCCCCCCCCCCCCCCCCCCCCCCCCCCCCCCCCCCCCCCCCCCCCCCCCCCCCCCCCCCCCCCCCCCCCCCCCCCCCCCCCCCCCCCCCCCCCCCCCCCCCCCCCCCCCCCCCCCCCCCCCCCCCCCCCCCCCCCCCCCCCCCCCCCCCCCCCCCCCCCCCCCCCCCCCCCCCCCCCCCCCCCCCCCCCCCCCCCCCCCCCCCCCCCCCCCCCCCCCCCCCCCCCCCCCCCCCCCCCCCCCCCCCCCCCCCCCCCCCCCCCCCCCCCCCCCCCCCCCCCCCCCCCCCCCCCCCCCCCCCCCCCCCCCCCCCCCCCCCCCCCCCCCCCCCCCCCCCCCCCCCCCCCCCCCCCCCCCCCCCCCCCCCCCCCCCCCCCCCCCCCCCCCCCCCCCCCCCCCCCCCCCCCCCCCCCCCCCCCCCCCCCCCCCCCCCCCCCCCCCCCCCCCCCCCCCCCCCCCCCCCCCCCCCCCCCCCCCCCCCCCCCCCCCCCCCCCCCCCCCCCCCCCCCCCCCCCCCCCCCCCCCCCCCCCCCCCCCCCCCCCCCCCCCCCCCCCCCCCCCCCCCCCCCCCCCCCCCCCCCCCCCCCCCCCCCCCCCCCCCCCCCCCCCCCCCCCCCCCCCCCCCCCCCCCCCCCCCCCCCCCCCCCCCCCCCCCCCCCCCCCCCCCCCCCCCCCCCCCCCCCCCCCCCCCCCCCCCCCCCCCCCCCCCCCCCCCCCCCCCCCCCCCCCCCCCCCCCCCCCCCCCCCCCCCCCCCCCCCCCCCCCCCCCCCCCCCCCCCCCCCCCCCCCCCCCCCCCCCCCCCCCCCCCCCCCCCCCCCCCCCCCCCCCCCCCCCCCCCCCCCCCCCCCCCCCCCCCCCCCCCCCCCCCCCCCCCCCCCCCCCCCCCCCCCCCCCCCCCCCCCCCCCCCCCCCCCCCCCCCCCCCCCCCCCCCCCCCCCCCCCCCCCCCCCCCCCCCCCCCCCCCCCCCCCCCCCCCCCCCCCCCCCCCCCCCCCCCCCCCCCCCCCCCCCCCCCCCCCCCCCCCCCCCCCCCCCCCCCCCCCCCCCCCCCCCCCCCCCCCCCCCCCCCCCCCCCCCCCCCCCCCCCCCCCCCCCCCCCCCCCCCCCCCCCCCCCCCCCCCCCCCCCCCCCCCCCCCCCCCCCCCCCCCCCCCCCCCCCCCCCCCCCCCCCCCCCCCCCCCCCCCCCCCCCCCCCCCCCCCCCCCCCCCCCCCCCCCCCCCCCCCCCCCCCCCCCCCCCCCCCCCCCCCCCCCCCCCCCCCCCCCCCCCCCCCCCCCCCCCCCCCCCCCCCCCCCCCCCCCCCCCCCCCCCCCCCCCCCCCCCCCCCCCCCCCCCCCCCCCCCCCCCCCCCCCCCCCCCCCCCCCCCCCCCCCCCCCCCCCCCCCCCCCCCCCCCCCCCCCCCCCCCCCCCCCCCCCCCCCCCCCCCCCCCCCCCCCCCCCCCCCCCCCCCCCCCCCCCCCCCCCCCCCCCCCCCCCCCCCCCCCCCCCCCCCCCCCCCCCCCCCCCCCCCCCCCCCCCCCCCCCCCCCCCCCCCCCCCCCCCCCCCCCCCCCCCCCCCCCCCCCCCCCCCCCCCCCCCCCCCCCCCCCCCCCCCCCCCCCCCCCCCCCCCCCCCCCCCCCCCCCCCCCCCCCCCCCCCCCCCCCCCCCCCCCCCCCCCCCCCCCCCCCCCCCCCCCCCCCCCCCCCCCCCCCCCCCCCCCCCCCCCCCCCCCCCCCCCCCCCCCCCCCCCCCCCCCCCCCCCCCCCCCCCCCCCCCCCCCCCCCCCCCCCCCCCCCCCCCCCCCCCCCCCCCCCCCCCCCCCCCCCCCCCCCCCCCCCCCCCCCCCCCCCCCCCCCCCCCCCCCCCCCCCCCCCCCCCCCCCCCCCCCCCCCCCCCCCCCCCCCCCCCCCCCCCCCCCCCCCCCCCCCCCCCCCCCCCCCCCCCCCCCCCCCCCCCCCCCCCCCCCCCCCCCCCCCCCCCCCCCCCCCCCCCCCCCCCCCCCCCCCCCCCCCCCCCCCCCCCCCCCCCCCCCCCCCCCCCCCCCCCCCCCCCCCCCCCCCCCCCCCCCCCCCCCCCCCCCCCCCCCCCCCCCCCCCCCCCCCCCCCCCCCCCCCCCCCCCCCCCCCCCCCCCCCCCCCCCCCCCCCCCCCCCCCCCCCCCCCCCCCCCCCCCCCCCCCCCCCCCCCCCCCCCCCCCCCCCCCCCCCCCCCCCCCCCCCCCCCCCCCCCCCCCCCCCCCCCCCCCCCCCCCCCCCCCCCCCCCCCCCCCCCCCCCCCCCCCCCCCCCCCCCCCCCCCCCCCCCCCCCCCCCCCCCCCCCCCCCCCCCCCCCCCCCCCCCCCCCCCCCCCCCCCCCCCCCCCCCCCCCCCCCCCCCCCCCCCCCCCCCCCCCCCCCCCCCCCCCCCCCCCCCCCCCCCCCCCCCCCCCCCCCCCCCCCCCCCCCCCCCCCCCCCCCCCCCCCCCCCCCCCCCCCCCCCCCCCCCCCCCCCCCCCCCCCCCCCCCCCCCCCCCCCCCCCCCCCCCCCCCCCCCCCCCCCCCCCCCCCCCCCCCCCCCCCCCCCCCCCCCCCCCCCCCCCCCCCCCCCCCCCCCCCCCCCCCCCCCCCCCCCCCCCCCCCCCCCCCCCCCCCCCCCCCCCCCCCCCCCCCCCCCCCCCCCCCCCCCCCCCCCCCCCCCCCCCCCCCCCCCCCCCCCCCCCCCCCCCCCCCCCCCCCCCCCCCCCCCCCCCCCCCCCCCCCCCCCCCCCCCCCCCCCCCCCCCCCCCCCCCCCCCCCCCCCCCCCCCCCCCCCCCCCCCCCCCCCCCCCCCCCCCCCCCCCCCCCCCCCCCCCCCCCCCCCCCCCCCCCCCCCCCCCCCCCCCCCCCCCCCCCCCCCCCCCCCCCCCCCCCCCCCCCCCCCCCCCCCCCCCCCCCCCCCCCCCCCCCCCCCCCCCCCCCCCCCCCCCCCCCCCCCCCCCCCCCCCCCCCCCCCCCCCCCCCCCCCCCCCCCCCCCCCCCCCCCCCCCCCCCCCCCCCCCCCCCCCCCCCCCCCCCCCCCCCCCCCCCCCCCCCCCCCCCCCCCCCCCCCCCCCCCCCCCCCCCCCCCCCCCCCCCCCCCCCCCCCCCCCCCCCCCCCCCCCCCCCCCCCCCCCCCCCCCCCCCCCCCCCCCCCCCCCCCCCCCCCCCCCCCCCCCCCCCCCCCCCCCCCCCCCCCCCCCCCCCCCCCCCCCCCCCCCCCCCCCCCCCCCCCCCCCCCCCCCCCCCCCCCCCCCCCCCCCCCCCCCCCCCCCCCCCCCCCCCCCCCCCCCCCCCCCCCCCCCCCCCCCCCCCCCCCCCCCCCCCCCCCCCCCCCCCCCCCCCCCCCCCCCCCCCCCCCCCCCCCCCCCCCCCCCCCCCCCCCCCCCCCCCCCCCCCCCCCCCCCCCCCCCCCCCCCCCCCCCCCCCCCCCCCCCCCCCCCCCCCCCCCCCCCCCCCCCCCCCCCCCCCCCCCCCCCCCCCCCCCCCCCCCCCCCCC
Organism: Clarias fuscus; assembly: GCA_030347435.1. Taxonomy (NCBI): domain Eukaryota; kingdom Metazoa; phylum Chordata; class Actinopteri; order Siluriformes; family Clariidae; genus Clarias; species Clarias fuscus. The sequence continues at coordinate 21,944 of JARWBY010000221.1, forward strand.
CCCCCCCCCCCCCCCCCCCCCCCCCCCCCCCCCCCCCCCCCCCCCCCCCCCCCCCCCCCCCCCCCCCCCCCCCCCCCCCCCCCCCCCCCCCCCCCCCCCCCCCCCCCCCCCCCCCCCCCCCCCCCCCCCCCCCCCCCCCCCCCCCCCCCCCCCCCCCCCCCCCCCCCCCCCCCCCCCCCCCCCCCCCCCCCCCCCCCCCCCCCCCCCCCCCCCCCCCCCCCCCCCCCCCCCCCCCCCCCCCCCCCCCCCCCCCCCCCCCCCCCCCCCCCCCCCCCCCCCCCCCCCCCCCCCCCCCCCCCCCCCCCCCCCCCCCCCCCCCCCCCCCCCCCCCCCCCCCCCCCCCCCCCCCCCCCCCCCCCCCCCCCCCCCCCCCCCCCCCCCCCCCCCCCCCCCCCCCCCCCCCCCCCCCCCCCCCCCCCCCCCCCCCCCCCCCCCCCCCCCCCCCCCCCCCCCCCCCCCCCCCCCCCCCCCCCCCCCCCCCCCCCCCCCCCCCCCCCCCCCCCCCCCCCCCCCCCCCCCCCCCCCCCCCCCCCCCCCCCCCCCCCCCCCCCCCCCCCCCCCCCCCCCCCCCCCCCCCCCCCCCCCCCCCCCCCCCCCCCCCCCCCCCCCCCCCCCCCCCCCCCCCCCCCCCCCCCCCCCCCCCCCCCCCCCCCCCCCCCCCCCCCCCCCCCCCCCCCCCCCCCCCCCCCCCCCCCCCCCCCCCCCCCCCCCCCCCCCCCCCCCCCCCCCCCCCCCCCCCCCCCCCCCCCCCCCCCCCCCCCCCCCCCCCCCCCCCCCCCCCCCCCCCCCCCCCCCCCCCCCCCCCCCCCCCCCCCCCCCCCCCCCCCCCCCCCCCCCCCCCCCCCCCCCCCCCCCCCCCCCCCCCCCCCCCCCCCCCCCCCCCCCCCCCCCCCCCCCCCCCCCCCCCCCCCCCCCCCCCCCCCCCCCCCCCCCCCCCCCCCCCCCCCCCCCCCCCCCCCCCCCCCCCCCCCCCCCCCCCCCCCCCCCCCCCCCCCCCCCCCCCCCCCCCCCCCCCCCCCCCCCCCCCCCCCCCCCCCCCCCCCCCCCCCCCCCCCCCCCCCCCCCCCCCCCCCCCCCCCCCCCCCCCCCCCCCCCCCCCCCCCCCCCCCCCCCCCCCCCCCCCCCCCCCCCCCCCCCCCCCCCCCCCCCCCCCCCCCCCCCCCCCCCCCCCCCCCCCCCCCCCCCCCCCCCCCCCCCCCCCCCCCCCCCCCCCCCCCCCCCCCCCCCCCCCCCCCCCCCCCCCCCCCCCCCCCCCCCCCCCCCCCCCCCCCCCCCCCCCCCCCCCCCCCCCCCCCCCCCCCCCCCCCCCCCCCCCCCCCCCCCCCCCCCCCCCCCCCCCCCCCCCCCCCCCCCCCCCCCCCCCCCCCCCCCCCCCCCCCCCCCCCCCCCCCCCCCCCCCCCCCCCCCCCCCCCCCCCCCCCCCCCCCCCCCCCCCCCCCCCCCCCCCCCCCCCCCCCCCCCCCCCCCCCCCCCCCCCCCCCCCCCCCCCCCCCCCCCCCCCCCCCCCCCCCCCCCCCCCCCCCCCCCCCCCCCCCCCCCCCCCCCCCCCCCCCCCCCCCCCCCCCCCCCCCCCCCCCCCCCCCCCCCCCCCCCCCCCCCCCCCCCCCCCCCCCCCCCCCCCCCCCCCCCCCCCCCCCCCCCCCCCCCCCCCCCCCCCCCCCCCCCCCCCCCCCCCCCCCCCCCCCCCCCCCCCCCCCCCCCCCCCCCCCCCCCCCCCCCCCCCCCCCCCCCCCCCCCCCCCCCCCCCCCCCCCCCCCCCCCCCCCCCCCCCCCCCCCCCCCCCCCCCCCCCCCCCCCCCCCCCCCCCCCCCCCCCCCCCCCCCCCCCCCCCCCCCCCCCCCCCCCCCCCCCCCCCCCCCCCCCCCCCCCCCCCCCCCCCCCCCCCCCCCCCCCCCCCCCCCCCCCCCCCCCCCCCCCCCCCCCCCCCCCCCCCCCCCCCCCCCCCCCCCCCCCCCCCCCCCCCCCCCCCCCCCCCCCCCCCCCCCCCCCCCCCCCCCCCCCCCCCCCCCCCCCCCCCCCCCCCCCCCCCCCCCCCCCCCCCCCCCCCCCCCCCCCCCCCCCCCCCCCCCCCCCCCCCCCCCCCCCCCCCCCCCCCCCCCCCCCCCCCCCCCCCCCCCCCCCCCCCCCCCCCCCCCCCCCCCCCCCCCCCCCCCCCCCCCCCCCCCCCCCCCCCCCCCCCCCCCCCCCCCCCCCCCCCCCCCCCCCCCCCCCCCCCCCCCCCCCCCCCCCCCCCCCCCCCCCCCCCCCCCCCCCCCCCCCCCCCCCCCCCCCCCCCCCCCCCCCCCCCCCCCCCCCCCCCCCCCCCCCCCCCCCCCCCCCCCCCCCCCCCCCCCCCCCCCCCCCCCCCCCCCCCCCCCCCCCCCCCCCCCCCCCCCCCCCCCCCCCCCCCCCCCCCCCCCCCCCCCCCCCCCCCCCCCCCCCCCCCCCCCCCCCCCCCCCCCCCCCCCCCCCCCCCCCCCCCCCCCCCCCCCCCCGCCCCCCCCCCCCCCCCCCCCCCCCCCCCCCCCCCCCCCCCCCCCCCCCCCCCCCCCCCCCCCCCCCCCCCCCCCCCCCCCCCCCCCCCCCCCCCCCCCCCCCCCCCCCCCCCCCCCCCCCCCCCCCCCCCCCCCCCCCCCCCCCCCCCCCCCCCCCCCCCCCCCCCCCCCCCCCCCCCCCCCCCCCCCCCCCCCCCCCCCCCCCCCCCCCCCCCCCCCCCCCCCCCCCCCCCCCCCCCCCCCCCCCCCCCCCCCCCCCCCCCCCCCCCCCCCCCCCCCCCCCCCCCCCCCCCCCCCCCCCCCCCCCCCCCCCCCCCCCCCCCCCCCCCCCCCCCCCCCCCCCCCCCCCCCCCCCCCCCCCCCCCCCCCCCCCCCCCCCCCCCCCCCCCCCCCCCCCCCCCCCCCCCCCCCCCCCCCCCCCCCCCCCCCCCCCCCCCCCCCCCCCCCCCCCCCCCCCCCCCCCCCCCCCCCCCCCCCCCCCCCCCCCCCCCCCCCCCCCCCCCCCCCCCCCCCCCCCCCCCCCCCCCCCCCCCCCCCCCCCCCCCCCCCCCCCCCCCCCCCCCCCCCCCCCCCCCCCCCCCCCCCCCCCCCCCCCCCCCCCCCCCCCCCCCCCCCCCCCCCCCCCCCCCCCCCCCCCCCCCCCCCCCCCCCCCCCCCCCCCCCCCCCCCCCCCCCCCCCCCCCCCCCCCCCCCCCCCCCCCCCCCCCCCCCCCCCCCCCCCCCCCCCCCCCCCCCCCCCCCCCCCCCCCCCCCCCCCCCCCCCCCCCCCCCCCCCCCCCCCCCCCCCCCCCCCCCCCCCCCCCCCCCCCCCCCCCCCCCCCCCCCCCCCCCCCCCCCCCCCCCCCCCCCCCCCCCCCCCCCCCCCCCCCCCCCCCCCCCCCCCCCCCCCCCCCCCCCCCCCCCCCCCCCCCCCCCCCCCCCCCCCCCCCCCCCCCCCCCCCCCCCCCCCCCCCCCCCCCCCCCCCCCCCCCCCCCCCCCCCCCCCCCCCCCCCCCCCCCCCCCCCCCCCCCCCCCCCCCCCCCCCCCCCCCCCCCCCCCCCCCCCCCCCCCCCCCCCCCCCCCCCCCCCCCCCCCCCCCCCCCCCCCCCCCCCCCCCCCCCCCCCCCCCCCCCCCCCCCCCCCCCCCCCCCCCCCCCCCCCCCCCCCCCCCCCCCCCCCCCCCCCCCCCCCCCCCCCCCCCCCCCCCCCCCCCCCCCCCCCCCCCCCCCCCCCCCCCCCCCCCCCCCCCCCCCCCCCCCCCCCCCCCCCCCCCCCCCCCCCCCCCCCCCCCCCCCCCCCCCCCCCCCCCCCCCCCCCCCCCCCCCCCCCCCCCCCCCCCCCCCCCCCCCCCCCCCCCCCCCCCCCCCCCCCCCCCCCCCCCCCCCCCCCCCCCCCCCCCCCCCCCCCCCCCCCCCCCCCCCCCCCCCCCCCCCCCCCCCCCCCCCCCCCCCCCCCCCCCCCCCCCCCCCCCCCCCCCCCCCCCCCCCCCCCCCCCCCCCCCCCCCCCCCCCCCCCCCCCCCCCCCCCCCCCCCCCCCCCCCCCCCCCCCCCCCCCCCCCCCCCCCCCCCCCCCCCCCCCCCCCCCCCCCCCCCCCCCCCCCCCCCCCCCCCCCCCCCCCCCCCCCCCCCCCCCCCCCCCCCCCCCCCCCCCCCCCCCCCCCCCCCCCCCCCCCCCCCCCCCCCCCCCCCCCCCCCCCCCCCCCCCCCCCCCCCCCCCCCCCCCCCCCCCCCCCCCCCCCCCCCCCCCCCCCCCCCCCCCCCCCCCCCCCCCCCCCCCCCCCCCCCCCCCCCCCCCCCCCCCCCCCCCCCCCCCCCCCCCCCCCCCCCCCCCCCCCCCCCCCCCCCCCCCCCCCCCCCCCCCCCCCCCCCCCCCCCCCCCCCCCCCCCCCCCCCCCCCCCCCCCCCCCCCCCCCCCCCCCCCCCCCCCCCCCCCCCCCCCCCCCCCCCCCCCCCCCCCCCCCCCCCCCCCCCCCCCCCCCCCCCCCCCCCCCCCCCCCCCCCCCCCCCCCCCCCCCCCCCCCCCCCCCCCCCCCCCCCCCCCCCCCCCCCCCCCCCCCCCCCCCCCCCCCCCCCCCCCCCCCCCCCCCCCCCCCCCCCCCCCCCCCCCCCCCCCCCCCCCCCCCCCCCCCCCCCCCCCCCCCCCCCCCCCCCCCCCCCCCCCCCCCCCCCCCCCCCCCCCCCCCCCCCCCCCCCCCCCCCCCCCCCCCCCCCCCCCCCCCCCCCCCCCCCCCCCCCCCCCCCCCCCCCCCCCCCCCCCCCCCCCCCCCCCCCCCCCCCCCCCCCCCCCCCCCCCCCCCCCCCCCCCCCCCCCCCCCCCCCCCCCCCCCCCCCCCCCCCCCCCCCCCCCCCCCCCCCCCCCCCCCCCCCCCCCCCCCCCCCCCCCCCCCCCCCCCCCCCCCCCCCCCCCCCCCCCCCCCCCCCCCCCCCCCCCCCCCCCCCCCCCCCCCCCCCCCCCCCCCCCCCCCCCCCCCCCCCCCCCCCCCCCCCCCCCCCCCCCCCCCCCCCCCCCCCCCCCCCCCCCCCCCCCCCCCCCCCCCCCCCCCCCCCCCCCCCCCCCCCCCCCCCCCCCCCCCCCCCCCCCCCCCCCCCCCCCCCCCCCCCCCCCCCCCCCCCCCCCCCCCCCCCCCCCCCCCCCCCCCCCCCCCCCCCCCCCCCCCCCCCCCCCCCCCCCCCCCCCCCCCCCCCCCCCCCCCCCCCCCCCCCCCCCCCCCCCCCCCCCCCCCCCCCCCCCCCCCCCCCCCCCCCCCCCCCCCCCCCCCCCCCCCCCCCCCCCCCCCCCCCCCCCCCCCCCCCCCCCCCCCCCCCCCCCCCCCCCCCCCCCCCCCCCCCCCCCCCCCCCCCCCCCCCCCCCCCCCCCCCCCCCCCCCCCCCCCCCCCCCCCCCCCCCCCCCCCCCCCCCCCCCCCCCCCCCCCCCCCCCCCCCCCCCCCCCCCCCCCCCCCCCCCCCCCCCCCCCCCCCCCCCCCCCCCCCCCCCCCCCCCCCCCCCCCCCCCCCCCCCCCCCCCCCCCCCCCCCCCCCCCCCCCCCCCCCCCCCCCCCCCCCCCCCCCCCCCCCCCCCCCCCCCCCCCCCCCCCCCCCCCCCCCCCCCCCCCCCCCCCCCCCCCCCCCCCCCCCCCCCCCCCCCCCCCCCCCCCCCCCCCCCCCCCCCCCCCCCCCCCCCCCCCCCCCCCCCCCCCCCCCCCCCCCCCCCCCCCCCCCCCCCCCCCCCCCCCCCCCCCCCCCCCCCCCCCCCCCCCCCCCCCCCCCCCCCCCCCCCCCCCCCCCCCCCCCCCCCCCCCCCCCCCCCCCCCCCCCCCCCCCCCCCCCCCCCCCCCCCCCCCCCCCCCCCCCCCCCCCCCCCCCCCCCCCCCCCCCCCCCCCCCCCCCCCCCCCCCCCCCCCCCCCCCCCCCCCCCCCCCCCCCCCCCCCCCCCCCCCCCCCCCCCCCCCCCCCCCCCCCCCCCCCCCCCCCCCCCCCCCCCCCCCCCCCCCCCCCCCCCCCCCCCCCCCCCCCCCCCCCCCCCCCCCCCCCCCCCCCCCCCCCCCCCCCCCCCCCCCCCCCCCCCCCCCCCCCCCCCCCCCCCCCCCCCCCCCCCCCCCCCCCCCCCCCCCCCCCCCCCCCCCCCCCCCCCCCCCCCCCCCCCCCCCCCCCCCCCCCCCCCCCCCCCCCCCCCCCCCCCCCCCCCCCCCCCCCCCCCCCCCCCCCCCCCCCCCCCCCCCCCCCCCCCCCCCCCCCCCCCCCCCCCCCCCCCCCCCCCCCCCCCCCCCCCCCCCCCCCCCCCCCCCCCCCCCCCCCCCCCCCCCCCCCCCCCCCCCCCCCCCCCCCCCCCCCCCCCCCCCCCCCCCCCCCCCCCCCCCCCCCCCCCCCCCCCCCCCCCCCCCCCCCCCCCCCCCCCCCCCCCCCCCCCCCCCCCCCCCCCCCCCCCCCCCCCCCCCCCCCCCCCCCCCCCCCCCCCCCCCCCCCCCCCCCCCCCCCCCCCCCCCCCCCCCCCCCCCCCCCCCCCCCCCCCCCCCCCCCCCCCCCCCCCCCCCCCCCCCCCCCCCCCCCCCCCCCCCCCCCCCCCCCCCCCCCCCCCCCCCCCCCCCCCCCCCCCCCCCCCCCCCCCCCCCCCCCCCCCCCCCCCCCCCCCCCCCCCCCCCCCCCCCCCCCCCCCCCCCCCCCCCCCCCCCCCCCCCCCCCCCCCCCCCCCCCCCCCCCCCCCCCCCCCCCCCCCCCCCCCCCCCCCCCCCCCCCCCCCCCCCCCCCCCCCCCCCCCCCCCCCCCCCCCCCCCCCCCCCCCCCCCCCCCCCCCCCCCCCCCCCCCCCCCCCCCCCCCCCCCCCCCCCCCCCCCCCCCCCCCCCCCCCCCCCCCCCCCCCCCCCCCCCCCCCCCCCCCCCCCCCCCCCCCCCCCCCCCCCCCCCCCCCCCCCCCCCCCCCCCCCCCCCCCCCCCCCCCCCCCCCCCCCCCCCCCCCCCCCCCCCCCCCCCCCCCCCCCCCCCCCCCCCCCCCCCCCCCCCCCCCCCCCCCCCCCCCCCCCCCCCCCCCCCCCCCCCCCCCCCCCCCCCCCCCCCCCCCCCCCCCCCCCCCCCCCCCCCCCCCCCCCCCCCCCCCCCCCCCCCCCCCCCCCCCCCCCCCCCCCCCCCCCCCCCCCCCCCCCCCCCCCCCCCCCCCCCCCCCCCCCCCCCCCCCCCCCCCCCCCCCCCCCCCCCCCCCCCCCCCCCCCCCCCCCCCCCCCCCCCCCCCCCCCCCCCCCCCCCCCCCCCCCCCCCCCCCCCCCCCCCCCCCCCCCCCCCCCCCCCCCCCCCCCCCCCCCCCCCCCCCCCCCCCCCCCCCCCCCCCCCCCCCCCCCCCCCCCCCCCCCCCCCCCCCCCCCCCCCCCCCCCCCCCCCCCCCCCCCCCCCCCCCCCCCCCCCCCCCCCCCCCCCCCCCCCCCCCCCCCCCCCCCCCCCCCCCCCCCCCCCCCCCCCCCCCCCCCCCCCCCCCCCCCCCCCCCCCCCCCCCCCCCCCCCCCCCCCCCCCCCCCCCCCCCCCCCCCCCCCCCCCCCCCCCCCCCCCCCCCCCCCCCCCCCCCCCCCCCCCCCCCCCCCCCCCCCCCCCCCCCCCCCCCCCCCCCCCCCCCCCCCCCCCCCCCCCCCCCCCCCCCCCCCCCCCCCCCCCCCCCCCCCCCCCCCCCCCCCCCCCCCCCCCCCCCCCCCCCCCCCCCCCCCCCCCCCCCCCCCCCCCCCCCCCCCCCCCCCCCCCCCCCCCCCCCCCCCCCCCCCCCCCCCCCCCCCCCCCCCCCCCCCCCCCCCCCCCCCCCCCCCCCCCCCCCCCCCCCCCCCCCCCCCCCCCCCCCCCCCCCCCCCCCCCCCCCCCCCCCCCCCCCCCCCCCCCCCCCCCCCCCCCCCCCCCCCCCCCCCCCCCCCCCCCCCCCCCCCCCCCCCCCCCCCCCCCCCCCCCCCCCCCCCCCCCCCCCCCCCCCCCCCCCCCCCCCCCCCCCCCCCCCCCCCCCCCCCCCCCCCCCCCCCCCCCCCCCCCCCCCCCCCCCCCCCCCCCCCCCCCCCCCCCCCCCCCCCCCCCCCCCCCCCCCCCCCCCCCCCCCCCCCCCCCCCCCCCCCCCCCCCCCCCCCCCCCCCCCCCCCCCCCCCCCCCCCCCCCCCCCCCCCCCCCCCCCCCCCCCCCCCCCCCCCCCCCCCCCCCCCCCCCCCCCCCCCCCCCCCCCCCCCCCCCCCCCCCCCCCCCCCCCCCCCCCCCCCCCCCCCCCCCCCCCCCCCCCCCCCCCCCCCCCCCCCCCCCCCCCCCCCCCCCCCCCCCCCCCCCCCCCCCCCCCCCCCCCCCCCCCCCCCCCCCCCCCCCCCCCCCCCCCCCCCCCCCCCCCCCCCCCCCCCCCCCCCCCCCCCCCCCCCCCCCCCCCCCCCCCCCCCCCCCCCCCCCCCCCCCCCCCCCCCCCCCCCCCCCCCCCCCCCCCCCCCCCCCCCCCCCCCCCCCCCCCCCCCCCCCCCCCCCCCCCCCCCCCCCCCCCCCCCCCCCCCCCCCCCCCCCCCCCCCCCCCCCCCCCCCCCCCCCCCCCCCCCCCCCCCCCCCCCCCCCCCCCCCCCCCCCCCCCCCCCCCCCCCCCCCCCCCCCCCCCCCCCCCCCCCCCCCCCCCCCCCCCCCCCCCCCCCCCCCCCCCCCCCCCCCCCCCCCCCCCCCCCCCCCCCCCCCCCCCCCCCCCCCCCCCCCCCCCCCCCCCCCCCCCCCCCCCCCCCCCCCCCCCCCCCCCCCCCCCCCCCCCCCCCCCCCCCCCCCCCCCCCCCCCCCCCCCCCCCCCCCCCCCCCCCCCCCCCCCCCCCCCCCCCCCCCCCCCCCCCCCCCCCCCCCCCCCCCCCCCCCCCCCCCCCCCCCCCCCCCCCCCCCCCCCCCCCCCCCCCCCCCCCCCCCCCCCCCCCCCCCCCCCCCCCCCCCCCCCCCCCCCCCCCCCCCCCCCCCCCCCCCCCCCCCCCCCCCCCCCCCCCCCCCCCCCCCCCCCCCCCCCCCCCCCCCCCCCCCCCCCCCCCCCCCCCCCCCCCCCCCCCCCCCCCCCCCCCCCCCCCCCCCCCCCCCCCCCCCCCCCCCCCCCCCCCCCCCCCCCCCCCCCCCCCCCCCCCCCCCCCCCCCCCCCCCCCCCCCCCCCCCCCCCCCCCCCCCCCCCCCCCCCCCCCCCCCCCCCCCCCCCCCCCCCCCCCCCCCCCCCCCCCCCCCCCCCCCCCCCCCCCCCCCCCCCCCCCCCCCCCCCCCCCCCCCCCCCCCCCCCCCCCCCCCCCCCCCCCCCCCCCCCCCCCCCCCCCCCCCCCCCCCCCCCCCCCCCCCCCCCCCCCCCCCCCCCCCCCCCCCCCCCCCCCCCCCCCCCCCCCCCCCCCCCCCCCCCCCCCCCCCCCCCCCCCCCCCCCCCCCCCCCCCCCCCCCCCCCCCCCCCCCCCCCCCCCCCCCCCCCCCCCCCCCCCCCCCCCCCCCCCCCCCCCCCCCCCCCCCCCCCCCCCCCCCCCCCCCCCCCCCCCCCCCCCCCCCCCCCCCCCCCCCCCCCCCCCCCCCCCCCCCCCCCCCCCCCCCCCCCCCCCCCCCCCCCCCCCCCCCCCCCCCCCCCCCCCCCCCCCCCCCCCCCCCCCCCCCCCCCCCCCCCCCCCCCCCCCCCCCCCCCCCCCCCCCCCCCCCCCCCCCCCCCCCCCCCCCCCCCCCCCCCCCCCCCCCCCCCCCCCCCCCCCCCCCCCCCCCCCCCCCCCCCCCCCCCCCCCCCCCCCCCCCCCCCCCCCCCCCCCCCCCCCCCCCCCCCCCCCCCCCCCCCCCCCCCCCCCCCCCCCCCCCCCCCCCCCCCCCCCCCCCCCCCCCCCCCCCCCCCCCCCCCCCCCCCCCCCCCCCCCCCCCCCCCCCCCCCCCCCCCCCCCCCCCCCCCCCCCCCCCCCCCCCCCCCCCCCCCCCCCCCCCCCCCCCCCCCCCCCCCCCCCCCCCCCCCCCCCCCCCCCCCCCCCCCCCCCCCCCCCCCCCCCCCCCCCCCCCCCCCCCCCCCCCCCCCCCCCCCCCCCCCCCCCCCCCCCCCCCCCCCCCCCCCCCCCCCCCCCCCCCCCCCCCCCCCCCCCCCCCCCCCCCCCCCCCCCCCCCCCCCCCCCCCCCCCCCCCCCCCCCCCCCCCCCCCCCCCCCCCCCCCCCCCCCCCCCCCCCCCCCCCCCCCCCCCCCCCCCCCCCCCCCCCCCCCCCCCCCCCCCCCCCCCCCCCCCCCCCCCCCCCCCCCCCCCCCCCCCCCCCCCCCCCCCCCCCCCCCCCCCCCCCCCCCCCCCCCCCCCCCCCCCCCCCCCCCCCCCCCCCCCCCCCCCCCCCCCCCCCCCCCCCCCCCCCCCCCCCCCCCCCCCCCCCCCCCCCCCCCCCCCCCCCCCCCCCCCCCCCCCCCCCCCCCCCCCCCCCCCCCCCCCCCCCCCCCCCCCCCCCCCCCCCCCCCCCCCCCCCCCCCCCCCCCCCCCCCCCCCCCCCCCCCCCCCCCCCCCCCCCCCCCCCCCCCCCCCCCCCCCCCCCCCCCCCCCCCCCCCCCCCCCCCCCCCCCCCCCCCCCCCCCCCCCCCCCCCCCCCCCCCCCCCCCCCCCCCCCCCCCCCCCCCCCCCCCCCCCCCCCCCCCCCCCCCCCCCCCCCCCCCCCCCCCCCCCCCCCCCCCCCCCCCCCCCCCCCCCCCCCCCCCCCCCCCCCCCCCCCCCCCCCCCCCCCCCCCCCCCCCCCCCCCCCCCCCCCCCCCCCCCCCCCCCCCCCCCCCCCCCCCCCCCCCCCCCCCCCCCCCCCCCCCCCCCCCCCCCCCCCCCCCCCCCCCCCCCCCCCCCCCCCCCCCCCCCCCCCCCCCCCCCCCCCCCCCCCCCCCCCCCCCCCCCCCCCCCCCCCCCCCCCCCCCCCCCCCCCCCCCCCCCCCCCCCCCCCCCCCCCCCCCCCCCCCCCCCCCCCCCCCCCCCCCCCCCCCCCCCCCCCCCCCCCCCCCCCCCCCCCCCCCCCCCCCCCCCCCCCCCCCCCCCCCCCCCCCCCCCCCCCCCCCCCCCCCCCCCCCCCCCCCCCCCCCCCCCCCCCCCCCCCCCCCCCCCCCCCCCCCCCCCCCCCCCCCCCCCCCCCCCCCCCCCCCCCCCCCCCCCCCCCCCCCCCCCCCCCCCCCCCCCCCCCCCCCCCCCCCCCCCCCCCCCCCCCCCCCCCCCCCCCCCCCCCCCCCCCCCCCCCCCCCCCCCCCCCCCCCCCCCCCCCCCCCCCCCCCCCCCCCCCCCCCCCCCCCCCCCCCCCCCCCCCCCCCCCCCCCCCCCCCCCCCCCCCCCCCCCCCCCCCCCCCCCCCCCCCCCCCCCCCCCCCCCCCCCCCCCCCCCCCCCCCCCCCCCCCCCCCCCCCCCCCCCCCCCCCCCCCCCCCCCCCCCCCCCCCCCCCCCCCCCCCCCCCCCCCCCCCCCCCCCCCCCCCCCCCCCCCCCCCCCCCCCCCCCCCCCCCCCCCCCCCCCCCCCCCCCCCCCCCCCCCCCCCCCCCCCCCCCCCCCCCCCCCCCCCCCCCCCCCCCCCCCCCCCCCCCCCCCCCCCCCCCCCCCCCCCCCCCCCCCCCCCCCCCCCCCCCCCCCCCCCCCCCCCCCCCCCCCCCCCCCCCCCCCCCCCCCCCCCCCCCCCCCCCCCCCCCCCCCCCCCCCCCCCCCCCCCCCCCCCCCCCCCCCCCCCCCCCCCCCCCCCCCCCCCCCCCCCCCCCCCCCCCCCCCCCCCCCCCCCCCCCCCCCCCCCCCCCCCCCCCCCCCCCCCCCCCCCCCCCCCCCCCCCCCCCCCCCCCCCCCCCCCCCCCCCCCCCCCCCCCCCCCCCCCCCCCCCCCCCCCCCCCCCCCCCCCCCCCCCCCCCCCCCCCCCCCCCCCCCCCCCCCCCCCCCCCCCCCCCCCCCCCCCCCCCCCCCCCCCCCCCCCCCCCCCCCCCCCCCCCCCCCCCCCCCCCCCCCCCCCCCCCCCCCCCCCCCCCCCCCCCCCCCCCCCCCCCCCCCCCCCCCCCCCCCCCCCCCCCCCCCCCCCCCCCCCCCCCCCCCCCCCCCCCCCCCCCCCCCCCCCCCCCCCCCCCCCCCCCCCCCCCCCCCCCCCCCCCCCCCCCCCCCCCCCCCCCCCCCCCCCCCCCCCCCCCCCCCCCCCCCCCCCCCCCCCCCCCCCCCCCCCCCCCCCCCCCCCCCCCCCCCCCCCCCCCCCCCCCCCCCCCCCCCCCCCCCCCCCCCCCCCCCCCCCCCCCCCCCCCCCCCCCCCCCCCCCCCCCCCCCCCCCCCCCCCCCCCCCCCCCCCCCCCCCCCCCCCCCCCCCCCCCCCCCCCCCCCCCCCCCCCCCCCCCCCCCCCCCCCCCCCCCCCCCCCCCCCCCCCCCCCCCCCCCCCCCCCCCCCCCCCCCCCCCCCCCCCCCCCCCCCCCCCCCCCCCCCCCCCCCCCCCCCCCCCCCCCCCCCCCCCCCCCCCCCCCCCCCCCCCCCCCCCCCCCCCCCCCCCCCCCCCCCCCCCCCCCCCCCCCCCCCCCCCCCCCCCCCCCCCCCCCCCCCCCCCCCCCCCCCCCCCCCCCCCCCCCCCCCCCCCCCCCCCCCCCCCCCCCCCCCCCCCCCCCCCCCCCCCCCCCCCCCCCCCCCCCCCCCCCCCCCCCCCCCCCCCCCCCCCCCCCCCCCCCCCCCCCCCCCCCCCCCCCCCCCCCCCCCCCCCCCCCCCCCCCCCCCCCCCCCCCCCCCCCCCCCCCCCCCCCCCCCCCCCCCCCCCCCCCCCCCCCCCCCCCCCCCCCCCCCCCCCCCCCCCCCCCCCCCCCCCCCCCCCCCCCCCCCCCCCCCCCCCCCCCCCCCCCCCCCCCCCCCCCCCCCCCCCCCCCCCCCCCCCCCCCCCCCCCCCCCCCCCCCCCCCCCCCCCCCCCCCCCCCCCCCCCCCCCCCCCCCCCCCCCCCCCCCCCCCCCCCCCCCCCCCCCCCCCCCCCCCCCCCCCCCCCCCCCCCCCCCCCCCCCCCCCCCCCCCCCCCCCCCCCCCCCCCCCCCCCCCCCCCCCCCCCCCCCCCCCCCCCCCCCCCCCCCCCCCCCCCCCCCCCCCCCCCCCCCCCCCCCCCCCCCCCCCCCCCCCCCCCCCCCCCCCCCCCCCCCCCCCCCCCCCCCCCCCCCCCCCCCCCCCCCCCCCCCCCCCCCCCCCCCCCCCCCCCCCCCCCCCCCCCCCCCCCCCCCCCCCCCCCCCCCCCCCCCCCCCCCCCCCCCCCCCCCCCCCCCCCCCCCCCCCCCCCCCCCCCCCCCCCCCCCCCCCCCCCCCCCCCCCCCCCCCCCCCCCCCCCCCCCCCCCCCCCCCCCCCCCCCCCCCCCCCCCCCCCCCCCCCCCCCCCCCCCCCCCCCCCCCCCCCCCCCCCCCCCCCCCCCCCCCCCCCCCCCCCCCCCCCCCCCCCCCCCCCCCCCCCCCCCCCCCCCCCCCCCCCCCCCCCCCCCCCCCCCCCCCCCCCCCCCCCCCCCCCCCCCCCCCCCCCCCCCCCCCCCCCCCCCCCCCCCCCCCCCCCCCCCCCCCCCCCCCCCCCCCCCCCCCCCCCCCCCCCCCCCCCCCCCCCCCCCCCCCCCCCCCCCCCCCCCCCCCCCCCCCCCCCCCCCCCCCCCCCCCCCCCCCCCCCCCCCCCCCCCCCCCCCCCCCCCCCCCCCCCCCCCCCCCCCCCCCCCCCCCCCCCCCCCCCCCCCCCCCCCCCCCCCCCCCCCCCCCCCCCCCCCCCCCCCCCCCCCCCCCCCCCCCCCCCCCCCCCCCCCCCCCCCCCCCCCCCCCCCCCCCCCCCCCCCCCCCCCCCCCCCCCCCCCCCCCCCCCCCCCCCCCCCCCCCCCCCCCCCCCCCCCCCCCCCCCCCCCCCCCCCCCCCCCCCCCCCCCCCCCCCCCCCCCCCCCCCCCCCCCCCCCCCCCCCCCCCCCCCCCCCCCCCCCCCCCCCCCCCCCCCCCCCCCCCCCCCCCCCCCCCCCCCCCCCCCCCCCCCCCCCCCCCCCCCCCCCCCCCCCCCCCCCCCCCCCCCCCCCCCCCCCCCCCCCCCCCCCCCCCCCCCCCCCCCCCCCCCCCCCCCCCCCCCCCCCCCCCCCCCCCCCCCCCCCCCCCCCCCCCCCCCCCCCCCCCCCCCCCCCCCCCCCCCCCCCCCCCCCCCCCCCCCCCCCCCCCCCCCCCCCCCCCCCCCCCCCCCCCCCCCCCCCCCCCCCCCCCCCCCCCCCCCCCCCCCCCCCCCCCCCCCCCCCCCCCCCCCCCCCCCCCCCCCCCCCCCCCCCCCCCCCCCCCCCCCCCCCCCCCCCCCCCCCCCCCCCCCCCCCCCCCCCCCCCCCCCCCCCCCCCCCCCCCCCCCCCCCCCCCCCCCCCCCCCCCCCCCCCCCCCCCCCCCCCCCCCCCCCCCCCCCCCCCCCCCCCCCCCCCCCCCCCCCCCCCCCCCCCCCCCCCCCCCCCCCCCCCCCCCCCCCCCCCCCCCCCCCCCCCCCCCCCCCCCCCCCCCCCCCCCCCCCCCCCCCCCCCCCCCCCCCCCCCCCCCCCCCCCCCCCCCCCCCCCCCCCCCCCCCCCCCCCCCCCCCCCCCCCCCCCCCCCCCCCCCCCCCCCCCCCCCCCCCCCCCCCCCCCCCCCCCCCCCCCCCCCCCCCCCCCCCCCCCCCCCCCCCCCCCCCCCCCCCCCCCCCCCCCCCCCCCCCCCCCCCCCCCCCCCCCCCCCCCCCCCCCCCCCCCCCCCCCCCCCCCCCCCCCCCCCCCCCCCCCCCCCCCCCCCCCCCCCCCCCCCCCCCCCCCCCCCCCCCCCCCCCCCCCCCCCCCCCCCCCCCCCCCCCCCCCCCCCCCCCCCCCCCCCCCCCCCCCCCCCCCCCCCCCCCCCCCCCCCCCCCCCCCCCCCCCCCCCCCCCCCCCCCCCCCCCCCCCCCCCCCCCCCCCCCCCCCCCCCCCCCCCCCCCCCCCCCCCCCCCCCCCCCCCCCCCCCCCCCCCCCCCCCCCCCCCCCCCCCCCCCCCCCCCCCCCCCCCCCCCCCCCCCCCCCCCCCCCCCCCCCCCCCCCCCCCCCCCCCCCCCCCCCCCCCCCCCCCCCCCCCCCCCCCCCCCCCCCCCCCCCCCCCCCCCCCCCCCCCCCCCCCCCCCCCCCCCCCCCCCCCCCCCCCCCCCCCCCCCCCCCCCCCCCCCCCCCCCCCCCCCCCCCCCCCCCCCCCCCCCCCCCCCCCCCCCCCCCCCCCCCCCCCCCCCCCCCCCCCCCCCCCCCCCCCCCCCCCCCCCCCCCCCCCCCCCCCCCCCCCCCCCCCCCCCCCCCCCCCCCCCCCCCCCCCCCCCCCCCCCCCCCCCCCCCCCCCCCCCCCCCCCCCCCCCCCCCCCCCCCCCCCCCCCCCCCCCCCCCCCCCCCCCCCCCCCCCCCCCCCCCCCCCCCCCCCCCCCCCCCCCCCCCCCCCCCCCCCCCCCCCCCCCCCCCCCCCCCCCCCCCCCCCCCCCCCCCCCCCCCCCCCCCCCCCCCCCCCCCCCCCCCCCCCCCCCCCCCCCCCCCCCCCCCCCCCCCCCCCCCCCCCCCCCCCCCCCCCCCCCCCCCCCCCCCCCCCCCCCCCCCCCCCCCCCCCCCCCCCCCCCCCCCCCCCCCCCCCCCCCCCCCCCCCCCCCCCCCCCCCCCCCCCCCCCCCCCCCCCCCCCCCCCCCCCCCCCCCCCCCCCCCCCCCCCCCCCCCCCCCCCCCCCCCCCCCCCCCCCCCCCCCCCCCCCCCCCCCCCCCCCCCCCCCCCCCCCCCCCCCCCCCCCCCCCCCCCCCCCCCCCCCCCCCCCCCCCCCCCCCCCCCCCCCCCCCCCCCCCCCCCCCCCCCCCCCCCCCCCCCCCCCCCCCCCCCCCCCCCCCCCCCCCCCCCCCCCCCCCCCCCCCCCCCCCCCCCCCCCCCCCCCCCCCCCCCCCCCCCCCCCCCCCCCCCCCCCCCCCCCCCCCCCCCCCCCCCCCCCCCCCCCCCCCCCCCCCCCCCCCCCCCCCCCCCCCCCCCCCCCCCCCCCCCCCCCCCCCCCCCCCCCCCCCCCCCCCCCCCCCCCCCCCCCCCCCCCCCCCCCCCCCCCCCCCCCCCCCCCCCCCCCCCCCCCCCCCCCCCCCCCCCCCCCCCCCCCCCCCCCCCCCCCCCCCCCCCCCCCCCCCCCCCCCCCCCCCCCCCCCCCCCCCCCCCCCCCCCCCCCCCCCCCCCCCCCCCCCCCCCCCCCCCCCCCCCCCCCCCCCCCCCCCCCCCCCCCCCCCCCCCCCCCCCCCCCCCCCCCCCCCCCCCCCCCCCCCCCCCCCCCCCCCCCCCCCCCCCCCCCCCCCCCCCCCCCCCCCCCCCCCCCCCCCCCCCCCCCCCCCCCCCCCCCCCCCCCCCCCCCCCCCCCCCCCCCCCCCCCCCCCCCCCCCCCCCCCCCCCCCCCCCCCCCCCCCCCCCCCCCCCCCCCCCCCCCCCCCCCCCCCCCCCCCCCCCCCCCCCCCCCCCCCCCCCCCCCCCCCCCCCCCCCCCCCCCCCCCCCCCCCCCCCCCCCCCCCCCCCCCCCCCCCCCCCCCCCCCCCCCCCCCCCCCCCCCCCCCCCCCCCCCCCCCCCCCCCCCCCCCCCCCCCCCCCCCCCCCCCCCCCCCCCCCCCCCCCCCCCCCCCCCCCCCCCCCCCCCCCCCCCCCCCCCCCCCCCCCCCCCCCCCCCCCCCCCCCCCCCCCCCCCCCCCCCCCCCCCCCCCCCCCCCCCCCCCCCCCCCCCCCCCCCCCCCCCCCCCCCCCCCCCCCCCCCCCCCCCCCCCCCCCCCCCCCCCCCCCCCCCCCCCCCCCCCCCCCCCCCCCCCCCCCCCCCCCCCCCCCCCCCCCCCCCCCCCCCCCCCCCCCCCCCCCCCCCCCCCCCCCCCCCCCCCCCCCCCCCCCCCCCCCCCCCCCCCCCCCCCCCCCCCCCCCCCCCCCCCCCCCCCCCCCCCCCCCCCCCCCCCCCCCCCCCCCCCCCCCCCCCCCCCCCCCCCCCCCCCCCCCCCCCCCCCCCCCCCCCCCCCCCCCCCCCCCCCCCCCCCCCCCCCCCCCCCCCCCCCCCCCCCCCCCCCCCCCCCCCCCCCCCCCCCCCCCCCCCCCCCCCCCCCCCCCCCCCCCCCCCCCCCCCCCCCCCCCCCCCCCCCCCCCCCCCCCCCCCCCCCCCCCCCCCCCCCCCCCCCCCCCCCCCCCCCCCCCCCCCCCCCCCCCCCCCCCCCCCCCCCCCCCCCCCCCCCCCCCCCCCCCCCCCCCCCCCCCCCCCCCCCCCCCCCCCCCCCCCCCCCCCCCCCCCCCCCCCCCCCCCCCCCCCCCCCCCCCCCCCCCCCCCCCCCCCCCCCCCCCCCCCCCCCCCCCCCCCCCCCCCCCCCCCCCCCCCCCCCCCCCCCCCCCCCCCCCCCCCCCCCCCCCCCCCCCCCCCCCCCCCCCCCCCCCCCCCCCCCCCCCCCCCCCCCCCCCCCCCCCCCCCCCCCCCCCCCCCCCCCCCCCCCCCCCCCCCCCCCCCCCCCCCCCCCCCCCCCCCCCCCCCCCCCCCCCCCCCCCCCCCCCCCCCCCCCCCCCCCCCCCCCCCCCCCCCCCCCCCCCCCCCCCCCCCCCCCCCCCCCCCCCCCCCCCCCCCCCCCCCCCCCCCCCCCCCCCCCCCCCCCCCCCCCCCCCCCCCCCCCCCCCCCCCCCCCCCCCCCCCCCCCCCCCCCCCCCCCCCCCCCCCCCCCCCCCCCCCCCCCCCCCCCCCCCCCCCCCCCCCCCCCCCCCCCCCCCCCCCCCCCCCCCCCCCCCCCCCCCCCCCCCCCCCCCCCCCCCCCCCCCCCCCCCCCCCCCCCCCCCCCCCCCCCCCCCCCCCCCCCCCCCCCCCCCCCCCCCCCCCCCCCCCCCCCCCCCCCCCCCCGCCCCCCCCCCCCCCCCCCCCCCCCCCCCCCCCCCCCCCCCCCCCCCCCCCCCCCCCCCCCCCCCCCCCCCCCCCCCCCCCCCCCCCCCCCCCCCCCCCCCCCCCCCCCCCCCCCCCCCCCCCCCCCCCCCCCCCCCCCCCCCCCCCCCCCCCCCCCCCCCCCCCCCCCCCCCCCCCCCCCCCCCCCCCCCCCCCCCCCCCCCCCCCCCCCCCCCCCCCCCCCCCCCCCCCCCCCCCCCCCCCCCCCCCCCCCCCCCCCCCCCCCCCCCCCCCCCCCCCCCCCCCCCCCCCCCCCCCCCCCCCCCCCCCCCCCCCCCCCCCCCCCCCCCCCCCCCCCCCCCCCCCCCCCCCCCCCCCCCCCCCCCCCCCCCCCCCCCCCCCCCCCCCCCCCCCCCCCCCCCCCCCCCCCCCCCCCCCCCCCCCCCCCCCCCCCCCCCCCCCCCCCCCCCCCCCCCCCCCCCCCCCCCCCCCCCCCCCCCCCCCCCCCCCCCCCCCCCCCCCCCCCCCCCCCCCCCCCCCCCCCCCCCCCCCCCCCCCCCCCCCCCCCCCCCCCCCCCCCCCCCCCCCCCCCCCCCCCCCCCCCCCCCCCCCCCCCCCCCCCCCCCCCCCCCCCCCCCCCCCCCCCCCCCCCCCCCCCCCCCCCCCCCCCCCCCCCCCCCCCCCCCCCCCCCCCCCCCCCCCCCCCCCCCCCCCCCCCCCCCCCCCCCCCCCCCCCCCCCCCCCCCCCCCCCCCCCCCCCCCCCCCCCCCCCCCCCCCCCCCCCCCCCCCCCCCCCCCCCCCCCCCCCCCCCCCCCCCCCCCCCCCCCCCCCCCCCCCCCCCCCCCCCCCCCCCCCCCCCCCCCCCCCCCCCCCCCCCCCCCCCCCCCCCCCCCCCCCCCCCCCCCCCCCCCCCCCCCCCCCCCCCCCCCCCCCCCCCCCCCCCCCCCCCCCCCCCCCCCCCCCCCCCCCCCCCCCCCCCCCCCCCCCCCCCCCCCCCCCCCCCCCCCCCCCCCCCCCCCCCCCCCCCCCCCCCCCCCCCCCCCCCCCCCCCCCCCCCCCCCCCCCCCCCCCCCCCCCCCCCCCCCCCCCCCCCCCCCCCCCCCCCCCCCCCCCCCCCCCCCCCCCCCCCCCCCCCCCCCCCCCCCCCCCCCCCCCCCCCCCCCCCCCCCCCCCCCCCCCCCCCCCCCCCCCCCCCCCCCCCCCCCCCCCCCCCCCCCCCCCCCCCCCCCCCCCCCCCCCCCCCCCCCCCCCCCCCCCCCCCCCCCCCCCCCCCCCCCCCCCCCCCCCCCCCCCCCCCCCCCCCCCCCCCCCCCCCCCCCCCCCCCCCCCCCCCCCCCCCCCCCCCCCCCCCCCCCCCCCCCCCCCCCCCCCCCCCCCCCCCCCCCCCCCCCCCCCCCCCCCCCCCCCCCCCCCCCCCCCCCCCCCCCCCCCCCCCCCCCCCCCCCCCCCCCCCCCCCCCCCCCCCCCCCCCCCCCCCCCCCCCCCCCCCCCCCCCCCCCCCCCCCCCCCCCCCCCCCCCCCCCCCCCCCCCCCCCCCCCCCCCCCCCCCCCCCCCCCCCCCCCCCCCCCCCCCCCCCCCCCCCCCCCCCCCCCCCCCCCCCCCCCCCCCCCCCCCCCCCCCCCCCCCCCCCCCCCCCCCCCCCCCCCCCCCCCCCCCCCCCCCCCCCCCCCCCCCCCCCCCCCCCCCCCCCCCCCCCCCCCCCCCCCCCCCCCCCCCCCCCCCCCCCCCCCCCCCCCCCCCCCCCCCCCCCCCCCCCCCCCCCCCCCCCCCCCCCCCCCCCCCCCCCCCCCCCCCCCCCCCCCCCCCCCCCCCCCCCCCCCCCCCCCCCCCCCCCCCCCCCCCCCCCCCCCCCCCCCCCCCCCCCCCCCCCCCCCCCCCCCCCCCCCCCCCCCCCCCCCCCCCCCCCCCCCCCCCCCCCCCCCCCCCCCCCCCCCCCCCCCCCCCCCCCCCCCCCCCCCCCCCCCCCCCCCCCCCCCCCCCCCCCCCCCCCCCCCCCCCCCCCCCCCCCCCCCCCCCCCCCCCCCCCCCCCCCCCCCCCCCCCCCCCCCCCCCCCCCCCCCCCCCCCCCCCCCCCCCCCCCCCCCCCCCCCCCCCCCCCCCCCCCCCCCCCCCCCCCCCCCCCCCCCCCCCCCCCCCCCCCCCCCCCCCCCCCCCCCCCCCCCCCCCCCCCCCCCCCCCCCCCCCCCCCCCCCCCCCCCCCCCCCCCCCCCCCCCCCCCCCCCCCCCCCCCCCCCCCCCCCCCCCCCCCCCCCCCCCCCCCCCCCCCCCCCCCCCCCCCCCCCCCCCCCCCCCCCCCCCCCCCCCCCCCCCCCCCCCCCCCCCCCCCCCCCCCCCCCCCCCCCCCCCCCCCCCCCCCCCCCCCCCCCCCCCCCCCCCCCCCCCCCCCCCCCCCCCCCCCCCCCCCCCCCCCCCCCCCCCCCCCCCCCCCCCCCCCCCCCCCCCCCCCCCCCCCCCCCCCCCCCCCCCCCCCCCCCCCCCCCCCCCCCCCCCCCCCCCCCCCCCCCCCCCCCCCCCCCCCCCCCCCCCCCCCCCCCCCCCCCCCCCCCCCCCCCCCCCCCCCCCCCCCCCCCCCCCCCCCCCCCCCCCCCCCCCCCCCCCCCCCCCCCCCCCCCCCCCCCCCCCCCCCCCCCCCCCCCCCCCCCCCCCCCCCCCCCCCCCCCCCCCCCCCCCCCCCCCCCCCCCCCCCCCCCCCCCCCCCCCCCCCCCCCCCCCCCCCCCCCCCCCCCCCCCCCCCCCCCCCCCCCCCCCCCCCCCCCCCCCCCCCCCCCCCCCCCCCCCCCCCCCCCCCCCCCCCCCCCCCCCCCCCCCCCCCCCCCCCCCCCCCCCCCCCCCCCCCCCCCCCCCCCCCCCCCCCCCCCCCCCCCCCCCCCCCCCCCCCCCCCCCCCCCCCCCCCCCCCCCCCCCCCCCCCCCCCCCCCCCCCCCCCCCCCCCCCCCCCCCCCCCCCCCCCCCCCCCCCCCCCCCCCCCCCCCCCCCCCCCCCCCCCCCCCCCCCCCCCCCCCCCCCCCCCCCCCCCCCCCCCCCCCCCCCCCCCCCCCCCCCCCCCCCCCCCCCCCCCCCCCCCCCCCCCCCCCCCCCCCCCCCCCCCCCCCCCCCCCCCCCCCCCCCCCCCCCCCCCCCCCCCCCCCCCCCCCCCCCCCCCCCCCCCCCCCCCCCCCCCCCCCCCCCCCCCCCCCCCCCCCCCCCCCCCCCCCCCCCCCCCCCCCCCCCCCCCCCCCCCCCCCCCCCCCCCCCCCCCCCCCCCCCCCCCCCCCCCCCCCCCCCCCCCCCCCCCCCCCCCCCCCCCCCCCCCCCCCCCCCCCCCCCCCCCCCCCCCCCCCCCCCCCCCCCCCCCCCCCCCCCCCCCCCCCCCCCCCCCCCCCCCCCCCCCCCCCCCCCCCCCCCCCCCCCCCCCCCCCCCCCCCCCCCCCCCCCCCCCCCCCCCCCCCCCCCCCCCCCCCCCCCCCCCCCCCCCCCCCCCCCCCCCCCCCCCCCCCCCCCCCCCCCCCCCCCCCCCCCCCCCCCCCCCCCCCCCCCCCCCCCCCCCCCCCCCCCCCCCCCCCCCCCCCCCCCCCCCCCCCCCCCCCCCCCCCCCCCCCCCCCCCCCCCCCCCCCCCCCCCCCCCCCCCCCCCCCCCCCCCCCCCCCCCCCCCCCCCCCCCCCCCCCCCCCCCCCCCCCCCCCCCCCCCCCCCCCCCCCCCCCCCCCCCCCCCCCCCCCCCCCCCCCCCCCCCCCCCCCCCCCCCCCCCCCCCCCCCCCCCCCCCCCCCCCCCCCCCCCCCCCCCCCCCCCCCCCCCCCCCCCCCCCCCCCCCCCCCCCCCCCCCCCCCCCCCCCCCCCCCCCCCCCCCCCCCCCCCCCCCCCCCCCCCCCCCCCCCCCCCCCCCCCCCCCCCCCCCCCCCCCCCCCCCCCCCCCCCCCCCCCCCCCCCCCCCCCCCCCCCCCCCCCCCCCCCCCCCCCCCCCCCCCCCCCCCCCCCCCCCCCCCCCCCCCCCCCCCCCCCCCCCCCCCCCCCCCCCCCCCCCCCCCCCCCCCCCCCCCCCCCCCCCCCCCCCCCCCCCCCCCCCCCCCCCCCCCCCCCCCCCCCCCCCCCCCCCCCCCCCCCCCCCCCCCCCCCCCCCCCCCCCCCCCCCCCCCCCCCCCCCCCCCCCCCCCCCCCCCCCCCCCCCCCCCCCCCCCCCCCCCCCCCCCCCCCCCCCCCCCCCCCCCCCCCCCCCCCCCCCCCCCCCCCCCCCCCCCCCCCCCCCCCCCCCCCCCCCCCCCCCCCCCCCCCCCCCCCCCCCCCCCCCCCCCCCCCCCCCCCCCCCCCCCCCCCCCCCCCCCCCCCCCCCCCCCCCCCCCCCCCCCCCCCCCCCCCCCCCCCCCCCCCCCCCCCCCCCCCCCCCCCCCCCCCCCCCCCCCCCCCCCCCCCCCCCCCCCCCCCCCCCCCCCCCCCCCCCCCCCCCCCCCCCCCCCCCCCCCCCCCCCCCCCCCCCCCCCCCCCCCCCCCCCCCCCCCCCCCCCCCCCCCCCCCCCCCCCCCCCCCCCCCCCCCCCCCCCCCCCCCCCCCCCCCCCCCCCCCCCCCCCCCCCCCCCCCCCCCCCCCCCCC